>NDXZ01007800.1:0-31503 GCA_003055125.1 Paykullia maculata | reverse complement strand
AATTTTGCATTTATATGAAAATTTGTTCTCGATATTCAATGAAATCAGCGTGTGTACGTTTTTGTGTAAATATTGTAGCTGACTCCTTATAGTATTAAATGCAACAACAACAACAGAAAACAAACAGAACACAGAGATCAACCTCTATTTTTTTTTTCTCTTTGAAAAGAAACCATTCGCACGATGGCTATTAAATGTATACAACAACGAATGAATGATTTTTATGATGCCATGAGAGCGATAGATAGACAGTGGGTGAAAAACGGTTGTTTAAAACAAAAACCTAATTTTTTTAATTGAATTACAGAAACACAATATTTTCAAACACAATAAATTGTCTGTTGAACTTTAAAATTAAACTTAAACTTTAGGAAAATTTAAATTTCTGTGCAATTTAATTGTTAATATTTGTAAACTAAAATTGTTTAATTATTGAATATTAATTTATAACGCTATAAATTTTATATATTCTGGATACATATAGATATTGAAGTCTATTCGGCTTGGTCCATCCTTGGTCCGACCGTTAGTGCATTAAACCTTCTATCCGTTTGTTAAAATCAAATTTAAAACAAGCCACGAATGTTTCGGTTTAACTTATTGGCGTAAACCTTTTTCTGAAAAAGTAATTAAGGTTTAAGGCCCTTAAATATTATTTGGAATATAAATAGATATTTGCAGCATTTTGTTACTACAAATTAGCCATATCGGTCCAAAAGCTACTGCCTAAAGTAATGAGTAAGTAAAGTATTCTAAGGTGGTAGTTTCTAGACAATTTTAATCCGATAGCTATAGAATTGGCCGTAATATTATTAAAGCCCCTATCTATAATAGATGGGGAAGTTAAATAACCAATGCACATACGTATGATTGTTCAGTTTCAAGGTCTAAATTTGCTACTTGTAACCATTTAGCAGAAATCAAACCGCAAGTGATCTCTTTGTTTGCTTAAACAAGTCAGTGTAAACAGTTTTAAAACAAACAAAAAAACAAAAAGAAAAAAACTTTTTCTGCTTCTTCTTACTTTTATATAAGTGGACTATCTAGAGTTAAGCTTAGTTCACTCATTGTGTTTGAACAAAAATTTTGTCCAGACAAATTTTTTTTAAACTAAGTTTTAATAAGAAAATCGTCAAATTCAATACAAAAAAATTTGTTCGAACAAAATTTTTGTTCCGACACATTGAATGAATTCAGTTATACTTATTGTTATGTTACTGTTTCATATAGTTGTTGGTGTTGTTATTGGCATTGGTCACCATTTATCAGGTGTTAGTGCTCATGATTGTTACGTTATGTATTTCAATGAAATTGGTCATGTATTTGCTTAAACTCAGCTCCTTTTTTTTAAACCAACTATTATCCTTTGTTCTTAAAGCAAATGATTGGTTTTTTTTTTAAAGCAAAAAAAGGGAAAATACATTTCCGAAGCTTTAATTAAATATTTAAAAATATGTGTGTGTACATGTACGTATGTACATGAAATATTTTTTATTTGTTTGTACAAAAATTATCGCAATGTTATTAAATTTTTTTAGCTTCTTCAACCTCTTTTCAATTTCCCTTATTGTTTTGTTTAAATACTATGACAACACTAAAACACAAATACTATGGGAGGTCATATGTCAAAATCAATATTTACCCAACATGTAATATATCAATCAACCTACAATTCAACTTGAGAATAAGCTTATAGAAATAGTGAATTATAAGCTCTTCTTAATATTGTTTATAAAATGTGAATTCACAAGCAGTTTTTAACAATGCTTGAGAAACCCTTATTAAAAATAACTGTTTCTAAAGTAAACAACATACATATATAAAACAACAAAATCTAATTTCAATTAAAAAATCAAAAAAAAAATTTATTTTTTGATTTTTAGAAACGGTTGCAGGACAACGGTATCCTATATTACTTTCGTAAGCCTATTCTACAATTACAATATAAATTTGCACATATAATATTTTCACAAGGGTTCCATTTTGACTTTTCTACAATTGTTTTTCAACAAATTCTTAAGCGTTTTTCAAGCTTAGGGCTTGTGTCGGTAAGATTATTATAATATTTTTCTCAAGCTATTTGGTATGTTGGGTATTTTATTTCCATTATTAATCAACCACAATTATTCGTTTGTATATTAATTAATTTAAATATAAAACAAACTCATTTTGCTTGAAAGGTAAACGAGATGGTAAGGGAGAGGTAGACAGAAGAAGAAAGGGTGAATAAAAAATATCACATAAAACAATTTTATTTTTCTTATGTAATGGCATTTGTAATAAATAATATATTTTTTGCTTTATATCGGTGTTTTCCTATGCCTTTTATATTATTTAAAAAAAAATGTCAAAAACAAACAAAAAATCACATTTTACATTACAAAAACAACAACATCAACTCTTAATTGAATGCAACATTAACATTTTTGTTAGAAATGATAATTGAAAATAACTTTTAATTAAAATCAAAATACAATTTTATAGATTTTTATTTTAAATGATTTTCAAGAAAAGAAAACGTTTTTTTATTTTAAGTTTCTTTTGCTAAATATTTTTTTAATTTATAACAAGAATTTGTAATAAATTTTAAACTTAATTCTACAAGAATTTATGAGTTTGTGGCCAAAGTTGCCAAATCTTTTTGCTTTAATATGATTTATTTTTAAGAGGGGACTATAAAATTGTACAAGTATTTACAAAGTTTTTGCTATAGAAAAACCCAATGATTTTATTTTAAGGACCCATCTAGTGAAGAGCTTTCCTTTTTTTCTACTTTAAAAGCTTTTTTAATTTATGATTTACACATAAATGTCTTAATTTATGTTTTTTTTTTTTTGTACCTCAATTCTTTTTAGTTGTTTATTAAGCCTGACTGAACAAATTGATAAAGATTAAAATAAATTTATGTGTTCATTTCATTTACTATTTATTTATTTGTATATCTTTGAATTATGTTTTTAAAAACCGAATAAGCAAAATTGATGACAGTTTCTGAAAAACTTTTAAAAATCTAAGGAATTATGTGTTTTTAAGGTATTAAACACAGAAGATTTATGTCTTATGGGTTTGAAAAGGGAAAGAGCAGAGTATAGTGTAAAATAAAATATTTGAAAAATAAGAAAGTAAGAAAATTATTAAGTGGAAGGAAAATAGAGTTATTATGTCTATTCAAAGTTGAAACCACAAAAGGGGTTTTCTGTGGGTAAGTTTTGTTTTAAGAAAATTTTTTATTTTGGTTAAAGATTAAAGCTTCGAATAAGGAGGCGAAATTCGTTTTTGAAAATGGTAAAGACTTTATAAAGTTATTTAGATATTGGGATAACTTAATATCCTTCCTCCCTTACTGGAGTATGAACAGTATAAAAGCAGAAGCCGTTGCGCAATCCGAATATATATTTTATAATATACTAGCGAACCCCCTGCACACTTCGTAGTGCAAAAAAGAAAATAAAAAAATCAATTAGAATTGTAATGAATTTAAAAACGAATTGTATTTTAGTTTTTCAAAATATTAACCCAAATATTTTCAAATATTTCGAAACGAATGCAGTGTTCACTAAATAACTCATGAACCAATACACATACAGAGACCGTTTGTACATAAAAACCTTGGTATTGACGTCACCTTTCATATGAACTTTGCGGTTCACGCATTCCAGAGAACATCAATTACTAACACAATGCAACTTATTTTTAAATATTAAGATTAAAAAACCATTTAACCCAAAAACTTAAGACTTGTTGCAAGTTACTTCTATTATTATCTTCTCTTTTGAGCCGTAAATGGAGAGGATAAAAGGGCGTAGCGTCCACTATGCAAAGCCGATACATTAGATATTGTGTCTTGAGAACTATTTATAGTATAAACTTTAAACGTAACCTCTTGCTGGAGCCAAAAGATTTAATAATCTATATAAAGGAAATTCATTTCATGATATATTTGTGGAACTTAAATAATTTTTTTTTTATTTTTCTAATTAGCGAAATTTATCCGAATCTGTTGTATATTTTTTTTTTTGTTAAGTAATTTTCGTTATGTAGTTAAGGGTTTTATTATTTTTAAAAAAGCATCTTTAAATTAGCAACCTTTTAAGGCTAAAGCCTTAAAAATATTCAGATTATCCGAAACCTACAAAATTTCAAGTAAAAATGAGGTAAATTCAAAATTAGGAGTTTTAATAAAAAAACGTTTTCAAAAATTTTTACAAATGAAAAAAAGTTAATATTGTTTTTAAAAACTAATTTTTAATTTCATATAATCTTTTCTTAAAAAATCTGTTTTTTTGAATAATTTTTCCTGTTTTTTAGGACAATTAAAAAAGCTGTTAAGGCTGCGCTTAAAAAAGTTCTGTAGACAGCCGGCCTTCTTCTCAGATATTTTATATTGTAAATTGAGTTTAATTTAAAATCATTCTACATTTGCCTGCTATCTTTTCTATTCAATAAATATATTAAAGGTTACTTTTAAATCTTGCAATTTAAAAAAAGACTGAAACGAGTATGAACTTTATATTTACTTATATTTTTATTAGTGCCAATTTTTGCTAAAATGTATAATCCTGCGTATTCTAAAACAAAAAATTAGTTGCACCAATTTCTTAAATTAGAAAATATTTCAATAGTGTTTTAAAAAAAAAGTAGACACCTTTAACAGGTTCGCTAAGCGCAACTAACACATTGAATCACTTTCTATTTAATTGTCTTAATTCTGCTGCTGATTTTTCCCAAAGCTTTTCTTTAATCTTATATCCTTAGAAACTATTTACAAAGAATTTCATCTCCGGTTTATCTCTTCATGTTGTAATGACAAAAACTATACAAAGAGAGTATTACAATGTTTTTGGTTTTTATTTAATTAAAAATCATAAATTCAAATATAGTTAACGAAGAGAAAAATAACAAAATTACCAGAAAGCAAAAGCAGAAACTAAGACATTTCGTATAAAAATAAGCCCTAAAACGGAAAAGGAAGTAACAAAAATCTGTGCCTTTATTAAGTCCTTACACACATACTCTGTTCTCATATAAGCAGGAAAAACAAAAGCAATTTAAGCCAACAAATTAACCCATAAGAGTGAGAGTGAAAAAAGAAAGAAGAATCTTTGAAATTACAGTTGTATTTAGCCAGTTGCTGGGTGTTAAATAAAAGTAAATTGATATTTGCAAGAGTTCCCACCACAAAGAAGCTAAAACAATCTTAATAGTTTTGTGTCAAGATTAAATACTAAATAGAAATTACTACAACATGTCAGGAAGACGGCAAAAAAAAGGTTTAGAAACCAAAAACAAACATCGTTTACATAAAAAAACAAATAATCACAGACACAAATATGGCAAATGTGTATATGTGTGTGTGAGTGAGTAAAATGTAAAATCATATAAAATATGGCACAAATTACAACATTAAAATTTTCTATCTTCATTTAAACAATTCAATTTAATTATATTAAAATCTATTAAACTTAATTATTGTACTTGTTTCTATTAATTCCACAACTAAATTTAAGTCAAGTTATATTTAAAATTTTGTTATAGAGATAAGAATAGAAAACAAACTAATACATACACATGCACATACCCTCCCAAATGCCACACTTATTAGCAAATTCCATCCCTCCTCCAATTCCACAACCACAAAAGCATGTGATGATTTTTTTTTAAATTTTATATATTTGTTAAAAGTTAAACAAATTTATTGTTTTTCAACAATTAGTTATTTTAAAAAACTTATTATAAAATTTTTTTAAAATATTTGTTTATGAAAAGTTTTCTTTTAATTCCGCAGTTTTAAATATTTTACCTTTTGGCTTTTCATAGAAGATGTTTCGATAAATTTTCTACAAAATCGTTTTTCTATAGAAAATTTTTGAAAAATATTTTGTTTGTGGAAAAATTTGCTTTTTTTGTTATAGAATTATTTCGCCAAACCTTAAATTTAAAAACAATTTTTAACAAATTTCTTTTTTCTAAAAAGTTTAACACATTTTCTCGATTTTTTTTTAACAAAATCAAAAAACTTTTTAGGTTTTGAAAATTTTTGATAAAAGAAAACTAAAAGAAAAAGGTAAAAAAAATGTTTGATTAAAGAAAACTTTCTTAAAAAAATTATTTTGCTTAAACAAATTACAAAAGTTACCAGACAAAGCATATGGCTTTTGCCAAATAAAATATATGAATATTTTCTATATCTCATATCTACATCAATCCTACTAAAATACCATCAAGCACATCAATATTTGAGGTAATTTCTGAAGTAATCAAAACAAAAGCATTACGTCAAACGTTTTTTTTTCTTCATTTGTATTTTATATATGAAAGATATTTTCCTTTAGAAGACGAAAAAATTACCAAAATTAAATAAATAAAGGGTGTCCCACAATTTAAAAATATTATAAATCGTTATTAATTTGGTCCAAAGAAAATGCAGCCATGAATTAATAACAAAAATATTCAGTTTGGTTGCTACAGTTGGAGCCAGACTTAGCTAAAATTGTAACATTTGCTTACGAAGTTTTGAACAAAAACAAGCAGCATATCCGCGTTGCTTCCCAGCAAAAACTGGGTAATAACTTGCTTTCACTTAATAACACAATTTTTTAATAAGTATAACATACCGTCTGTATTACTAAGAAGTAGTTTTTTTATTAACAAGATTATAAGGTGAAACATAATAACTTATTTATCAGTTATTTAATAAGAAATAGATGCTGCATACACTTTGGCTGAAAATACTATTAGGAGCCACTGAAATTAACTGTTATGATTCCCATTTGGGTTAACATACTTTAAGTATAAATAATAACATTTTCGACGAAAATTTATAAATTTCATGACGGTTTTCAAACCGACTCTAAAGGTTTTTTCCAAGTGTTTCTGTAAAACGTAACGTACAGAAGTAACAAATCTCAGTTTTGTTCTTAGAAAGCCGAATATAATACATTTGATAGTAGATAATGAATTCTGTAAGCCCATACAAGAAATTGGATATTTTACTTATGAAAAGAAAGTAGTTATATAATATTTTAAAAGTAATGACTTATTCAATTCTTGATTTGTAATTTAGAGGCCTGTTTTATTCATTAATAATAAGTAGTTACTTAATGATATCAAAGTAATGAATTCACAAAATTCCTATTTGTAAGTGAGGGTGATAATGACTTATTTTTGACCCTATATGTAAAGGAGCGGGGTAAGTACTTGCTTCCAATGACATTACCGTGTTAAAGCAATGGGTTAAAATGTCAATGGATAAGTAGTGCAACTGCAGTATTTTATCATTGTAACTCATTACAAAACAATGCAAGTTTTTGCTAAGTCATTTGTCTTAATATAAAACATATAACTTTTGTATGTCTAAATACAAAAAAACCACTTGAAAAATATATGTTTCTATTTGTTTCAAATAATATACAAATTGGGAAACCCTATATTTCAAATAGAAAATCATTTTTTGGCTTTCTCAGTGTGGCTATTACCAAGCCTATCATCATTATCATTAAATATTGCATGTTCTTTTGTTATTTGGTTTTTATTTTTTGTTTTGAAAATCTACGTTTAAATGTTTGTTATATTTCAAAGATGCCAGTTGTGTGAAATTTACTACAATCTTTATGGATTATACTCTTAACACAAAATGGGAATCTTATTTTCATTAAGCACTTGAAAAGCCAAGTTTTAGTAAGTTCTAATCTTAGACACTTATAAGAGATATTAAGGAATCTAAAAAATACGATTTATTATTATTATTTTAATGGCAATGATTTGTTAAAAAAATTTGTATAAAAAAACATTTTTAAAATATAATTTTGTTTGCTTAAGAAAAGTTTCAATTCAAATAATTTATTATATAAAAATTCTCGATTTATGTAAAAAATTTTAAACTTATTTTGGTGTCTCTGCAGAACTATTCGAAAGTATTTCTCCTCTTTGCTATCTTAAGATCATATAAAAATACCAAATTATGTGGCAGTTTTGTTATGCCATTTTTAAATTCAATTTTGTATGAAATAATTCAAAAAGATTTTCTAAAAAATCATGCATTTTTATGACTTTTTTTATTGTTTTGGAGAAAAGACATAAAAAGTACCAAATCTTAAAAAAGGTACTAAAATATATCTTAACTCTTTTCGCTAAAAGTTTTAATTAATATTAAAATTTCTCATTTTTCATTGTGTCTCTAGGTTTCTTATAGGGACAACAGGACAAACTATATAAATTTCTCATCATCTAAAGTTTTTTATTAGAAAAGATTTTTATTTCGCATTTGTCTTAGGTAGTTTTTGGCTTTTGTTTAAGCTGTAAACGGTAAAACTAAAATAGAGAATTAATATATTAAAAGTTACTTGAAAAAAGAAGAAAAATATATTTAAAAAAATATGAAAAAGTCTTTTGCATAATGTTTTTAAGCATGAAAGACATTTACCAAGAAAAGTTATTAGTTTATTAGGAGAAACTTAAAAAAGAAGAAGAAGAAAATAAATAAAAAGGGTTTTTAATTATTTTAATAGCTTCGTTTAAATTACCTTAGAGTCTGTTAAATATTACAAAATGTTAAGAAAAATAATATTTTAAGTGTTAAAAAAATGTTTAAAATTTTTTTTTTTAATTTAAAAAAAAATTTGTCATCCTTGCTTGATTTAAATTTTCTATCTTCTACATATGCAAACTTATGGCAAACAAAACTCTTAAAACAAACAACAAAATTCCACACACACTTGCTTTGGCAGCTGCAGGCAACCATGCATTTTTGTATGTTCATGCAAATTATTTACTTCAACTACGACATTTTTACGGTCTGTTTTTTTTACTTTTTTGATTTTATTTTATTTGACTTTTTATTTAATTTTTTTTTTATTGAAACACCTTAAGTCAAAATCCTGCAAACACACACAATAATTTACGTATATGTATTGATGCATTGAACCAAACTTTGGCATAGATTGAAAGAAAAAGTTTAAACCTCAAAAGTTTGTAATGTTTTATAATTTTTGTTATATTAAATTTAAAAAAAAAAAAAATAGAAAAACACATGGATTTTGGAGTCTTTAATCTAAAATTTTGTTGAAGCAGAAAATAACTTTTTTTCGTTTCTTTCTCTGGTGTTTTCAGTTACATCGTAAAAATTTATTTACTTTTGCACTTTTTGAAAATTCTTCTAAGAAAATATATATATAAGAAAGGAATTTTTTAAAAGTGAAGATTCATTTTTGAAACGCTTTTTATTAAGTTTTTTATAATTAGAAAATTTTCTACTAAGAGAAATGTTTTGATTAACCTTTGCTTTAGAGAGAAAATTTTAATTTAAAATAAAATGAATCAAATTTTTCGCAAAAACAGTAAAGTTATTCAAAAATATACGATGTTTTGTTTATTTATTATTTTATTTATTTATTATTTCTTTTCGATGTCTCAAACACAAGACTTAAGCTTTATATTGCAGTATAGAACTGAGCATATTCGAATACAATAAATAAGTAACAATAACAAAATAGGTGTTAAGTAAAAGGTTAATTAATGACTTTTTAAAATACGTTGTAAGTAATTTTAAATAAAATATAAGACAAAATCTAAAATTTAATAACATAATGTTAACAAAATTTAAAAAAAACAAGCTAAAACAAAAATATAATGAAAAGCTGAAGACAAACATTGTCATACAAGAGAATTTACATATGTATATATGTATATATTTAACATGAGAAATTACCAAAAATAAAATTCCTGAATTGTCGCATAGTAAACAACGCACTCTTAAATGTTTCCTATAAAGAAAAAATTTAAACAAATTTTAATGCATTAAATTTCTATAAAATTTTCTATATAGAAAAATATTGGCGCTTTTTTTTAACACAACTATTGACATTTTTCTACAAAAGAAAGGAAACGACTTTAAAATAAAGTTCCTATAACAAAAATAATGTTAACATTTTTATTTCAAACAAAATTTTTAATCTTTAAGTATTATTATGGAATTTAGAAAAATTATTTTCTAATTTTTTTTTATTAGAAAATCGTTTTTATTTAAAAAAGCAATTTTACTAAAATAAAGAATTTGTTAATATTTCTCTGAGTCGGAAAAATGTATTTAATATATTCTGTAAAACAAATTGCTACAATAAAAGACTTTATCCAAAACATTTTTTATTATTAAATTCATATTTTTGTAACAAAAAAATTTCCAAAAAGTTATTTTTATTATTGGACAAAATGGACAAATTTAAAAAATATTTTTTTGTTCTATGTTGTTGTTCCTGTAACAAAAGATCTTATCAAATGTTTTTTTTTTGAAAATTCTCTATTAAAGGATATTAATAAATTAATTCTTAAAAAAAAATTTCATAAATTAAAATAACAAGGACTTAACAATTTAAATTAATTCTATAAAGAAAATATTACCTTGACAGTTTGAAAAAACAAAACAAAATTTTTATACAAGTTTTCTATTAAGAGAAAGTTTCTTGATAATATAATTTTATTTATTTAATTTAGCAAATTTTAAGTATTTATTCAAAATTTTTTTTATTATAAAAAATAATTGAAAATATTTTTAAGAAAAATTTTATTTATATAAAAGCATTTCTTATGTTTGTTTGGAAAAAACTTTGTTTTTGAAATTCTCTATAAAACAAATATATCAAATATTTTCTATATCAAGAAAAATACCGAATTTATCCTGAAAACTGTTTTCAATATTTTTCTTTAACTGAACATCTTTTAATATTTTTTTATTTTTTTAAGAAATATTTGTGATGACTTTTGTTGGGAGACAGTTTGTTTTTTTTTTTTTAAGAAATATTTATGATGACTTTTGTTGGGAGACATTTTGTTTTTTTTTTTTTATTTTTCAAGATTTTCCACATTTATATCTATATGTCAAAATGTTGGTAGATTTTATGTTAAGAAAATAAAATATGCGATTTTTTTTTAGATTAAACTTTATATTTTATTTTCTATTTCCTTGACATCTTTTAAACTTTTCTTGTTTACACATAATCTGTTGTCAAGCGTATGTGTCAAGAGTACATCACCATCAAAAGAAGCTAAACTCATGTGTATAAGTTTTATAATGTAAATGCTCTGCATATTCAAACAAGTCGAAAAGGCAAAGAGTGTGTATTAGAGAAGGAGAGAACTAAAGAGAGAAAAAAATAGGGGAATATAAAAACTTTAAGTAAGAAAAAAATTATGTTTTAGAAATGTAAACTTAAAAAACACAAACACACACATATAGACTATTGCAGATGACATTATACTAACAAACATATAATGCATACATATACAATAAGTGTATACAACAACAACAGCTGGCCAACCACACAAACAAACAAACAGACAAAAAAAATGCTGACAATACAATTGTATTTTACAGTTAGCACAACAACTTATGCTTCAACTTTTGAGAAGCTGTAATAGTTTTGCGGTAATTGCTAGTAGTTCTTGCAGCTGCAACCGAGTACAAACAAACATACGAACACAATAATGCAATGACAGCAAAACATAAATTCAATTTACTATTTTGACAGATAACTTTAAGAAACAGCAAAAGAAATATGTCAAAAGAAAGTGTCTCAAAAACATGAAACTTAAATAAAAAGTATTACAATTTATAAAAAAAAAAACTAAATTAAATTACATTTTCTTTATAACTTTTTTTTATAACACTTAATCAATAAACTGTTTAATAGTTTTAAAATAAATACATAAACTAGCAAAAATCTAGATAAAACTCTTGTAAAGCGTAAGCTAAGCTCCGCCAATTTGTACAAATATCTTTCTAATAAAAATGCTTTGTCTGCTATTTGCCTAAATTATACAGCTTTTTGAAGAGAAAATATTTCTCAAATGCCTGTTTTCGGTTGACTTTTAGCCGTAATTTTATGTTTCTCATCCGTTTTCCATCATCGTTAAAGCTCCCTATAGGCTCTACACATGAAATCCGCAGGCTTAACAAAGTCTGGCGCATTTTAAACGATTTTCCTAAAACATTTACTCAACGCAAGTTATACACAAGTTCTTCTTGATAAAAACTTATAACAAAAATTCAAGCTTCCAGTTAAAGGAGAGCATATATTCAGATTTTATTACGTCAAATTAGTGAATTGTCAATGAAAACTTAATGCAAACAAGGCGTATTTTTTATTTGTGAACAGTTACTATAACTTTTAAAATGTTTAATTAAAAAAAAAATATTTTTTCTCGTAATTTTCTATTTTTATAGAAAAAAAAGTCATAATAAAGTCTTTGCCATATAATGACTTCTCTTACATTTACATTAACTCCCTTTCACTTTTCTTCTACTATACAAAAGTAATATTTACTTTTGCAAAATAGAAAAAAAATCCAAACAATATGAATTTTACAAAAACCTTTCTTACACGATAACGGAAGTCATGCTTGAAAGCAGCATCAAACAAAAAAACGGAAGATGAAGCAAAAGAGAGCAAAAAAATTTTTATTTAAAAAGTAAGTGGCTACACTAAGGAACACAACAAGGCATATAATAATAAAAAGGAGCTGTAATGCCTTTTATTTAATGGTGCTACGCTTCAAGATGTTAAACAATTAAAATCATTTTTGATTACCGACCCAAAGAAAGGCGGCAAAAAAGTGGTGCAAGAAAACTGCGCTTCAATGCTTCTATTCAAGAGTTTTCTTCAAAGAAAAAATCTACCGACATTAAAGGATTTTTTTTTTAACAATGGAGAGGATGTTTTCCTTTTTATTTAATATTTTTCTTCTATAAGTTTTTATTTTGATAAAACGAGTTTTCTATGGCTCTTTTATTGTTCTGCATTGTTGATGCAATAATTTCGTAGGTGTTTGTTATCTATGTTATCTATTAACCTGCACCACTGCTACAACGATTTTCTTATATAATGGTTTACGTGGTAGTTTGCTACGCGCAAACTGTCAAGTAGAGTCAGGTGACTTATATAATGAGTAAAAAAGATATATAAAAGGAGTAATTTTAAAAATTAAATTTTTTTCATTTAAACAGCTTATTCTAGTTTTTCAACAGTGTTTTTTACTTTAAATTAGGGGAACTTATTGGTATTTACTGATTTTTAATGTATTTACCAACATTACACTTAACTCTGGAATATGTTTGCATTATTTAATAAACTCCTAGATTTAACCAACACAGTAACGAAAATCTAAATGACATCCACTTTAAAATTACCTCGTAATGGCTATTAAATGGCGGTTATAAAAACAAGAAGCATAGAAGTATTAATAATGTTATTTTCACGGTTTCCTAGTGTTTTGTTTATTGTATTGACAACAAGTTTGCAAAAGCCGCTAAGGAGCAGTGTCGTTAAAAATAACCAAAAAGACTAAACTGACTCTTTTAAAAGTCTGGAAAAGTTAATTTATATCAAAAATAACTAAGAAAAATCAAAGTGCTTTAAACCACAATATAAGTTGGCCTAAATTGTGTAAGGACACATTTGCCGAAAACTTCATTATTAAATGATAATTGTAAAACCCAATGCACAGAGCATATGTATATGAATCAACCAGTTGTCCCAATTGACAGCTATTAAAATTAAAAACATAAATATCAAATATGTTTTGCATGATAACAAACAGCTTCGTAGATTTACCTTCTTCCTTTGATTCCTTAAAAAAATTACTTTTTAATGGTTCAATTTATGTTTTTACATAAAAACATTTTTTTGCAATTTTCCTTTAACCGCATTTCTTGTTAAATGCTTCTTCAAAATTTTTAAATATTGCAGATAATTGTTTGCTTGTAGTTAAAACTTTGTCATAAACAATCTGAAAATAAATTATAATAAGTTTAAGGGTAATTTGTCTTATTTTCAAAAGACCCTAATAATTAAACAAAAATATATTAAATTTTAAACATTTTCTTGTAAAAACATATTTATTACTTTTCTCAGGAAAATACTTTTTCTGTCCAAAAAAAGAAAAGAAAACCTTGGAAAGAAAACACAAGCGCCAAAACTCAGCAAAACGATTGTCTTTAAACACGCAATCCCTTTTCTTTCGATAAAGGAAAAAGGACTTAAGGAAACCCTCAGACATAAAACACTTTTACAAAAAAAAAAAACAAAGATCCTTAAAAGCGTAAAGCAAACCACCACAAAATTACTAAACAGAAAATGAAACGAGGCATGACAAGGTAATATTTCATTTAGCAAACGTACTTCCAGCAAATCTCATATGGCCAAATAACCTTTCTTGCATTACTGCTTATGAGAGTAATGGGGGTCAGTGGTATCCTTTTTGTTTTTTTCTTTTGTTTTTTTTCCAAAATATAAATCCAAATAATCTAACTACCCACATGACCCTGTAAAGTTAATACAATTTTTCATACATTTTCCCCCAGAATAGTTGAAATCCTTTTTCCAGTACCTTTACAAACGTTGCTTTGTTCAAAAAAAAAATGAAAGTAATAATAAATGTTGACTCGTTAGTGTGACTAATACGCGTAATAACAATTAATTTAAACAATATTTAGTAAAATGTATAACATTTGGATATTTAAACACACACACTGACACACAAGCGCACACATACATCTTCGTAGTTACTGACAAATTGTTCATATAATTTTTTTTGTAAATAAAATAAAACAACATTTTTGTTAGTGCTTTGTATTGTGCTGACTGACTGTCCGGCAAACCATTTGTATTCGAAAATACACTAAATCTTAATAAAATGAGAATTATAACCCTTGAATATTATTTTAACAAAAATTTCGATCAAGGACCAATCACTGCAATATCAAATCGCTTACGTAAAAATGGCGGTTCAATTTGATTAATAACTGCCGTTTGTGCGAGGATTACGAGCAGCTAAACTGGGTTGAACAACATCTTCGACATTGACCGGCACCTATCATAAGAAGGTAAACACTAGTTTCCCTCTCTCTCTCTCTCTCTTTCTCCCTTTTTATCACTCTCCTTACTTCCTCAAACAGTACTTTTTGCTCAATATCTTTCAAGTCAATGTCATGACGGATTCAGATATGCGTACCAGTAAAACTAAATATGCCTGGAAAGACAGAAGTGACTAAAAAGCCTCGTATGCCTATTGGTCAATGCGGGTAATATATTAGTCCTTCGCCTGAGTAAGAATAATCAGAAAACCATGATTGAGGTCATAGCGTGGCATTGTCTGGTAAAATCTAAGATCTGCAGATGGTTTTGCGATAACTAGGATCAATTAAAAACAGTAGAGATAAGTTACTATATTTGCGACTTTCGATGATTGAAGCGATATCCTGTAGTTATTTAAAAGCAAAGAATATCATCATATTCGTTATTAAAATTAGGTAATTTAAACATTGGTATTTAATCAGCTTAATTAGAAGACAACGTTATGGATTCTTTCGGCTACATCCCTTTTTTTCATTTTTGAATTTTTTTTTGTTGCTTTTATCTTTTCTAAAGCTTCTTTTCCCTACCATGCATGATATAATTTTAGTCTACATTTCCTCGAAATTAGTCTATTTAGTGTTAAAAAATTTAGTTAATTTAATTAGAACTTTATTTAGTATTTCAATTAGTAAAAAGTGTAACTTTCGTTTCCTAAAATTAAATTAAGCAACACATAGGCGATAGAAAATAGTGACGAATTCGTAACTTCTACATAAAATCAAACTTTCATTTGTTAACAGGACAGTTACATGAAAACATGTTGTATCAAGGTAAAACATATTTTTCATTTAAAATGACGTGTTAGTTCACACATAAATTTACAACGACAACCTGCTAATAGAAATAATAAAAAATTATTCATGCACATTCCTGGAAATTAAGCCATAAAAAAGAAAAATGTATGTCGTTGCAGGTAGTTGAGGACTGTGTTGTTAGGAAATTGAGATTTTTGCGATAAAGTGGGCGAATAATGTAACAAAAATATTTTAGGTAGAGTTGTTTTGGAAAAGTAAGCGTAAATCAAGTATAAAAAGATTATGGGGAGGAAATGTTTCCGGAAGATGGGAAAGAAATTAAAAATGATTAAAACCTATTAAAACAATTAAATATAAAACTATTCAAAATTATATACATAAATGCAATTTTCGCTTTCGATAGCAACCGAAATTGAGAGATATTTTATAAGAGTTACTTTAGTAAAAGCCAAGAGAACTCGCAAATTCCTATTAAATTACTATCGCTATCGAATGTAAGAATTTAGTCCCAGTTTATTCAAGAAAGAGAATTGTAAAGCCAACAGTAAAATCCTATTAATATTTAAATCGTCATTAATTTTTAAATCTAATTTACCTCAAAACAACCGAGATTTATCAGATCATTAATTAGAGGAAAAAGTGTTGCCAACTAAAAGCAATCCGCTTTATAAGCAGTTTTGTATGTATTTAGGTGACTTTTGGGCAAAAACACAACACATCCATTGCCTTTAACGAATACACTTTTTTCGCCAAATACATAAAAGTACTAAAACGTTTCATGAAACATTAGCAAATATATAAAATTTCAATTTATTTTTTTAACAAAATACAAAAAATAAATTTATTTTTTAATAAATGTTTAAGTTAAAACTAGAAAAAATGATTTTGAAAATAATGTCTATAATATTATATCCATAATATTTAATAGTATTTACTTTAAACATAAATGTCTTTAAAGTTACTTCCTGTTCGCATCTGCTTCCTGTTTTTTACTTTTTATCTATTTTCTTTCGTCTTAGGAATTTAACATAAAATTGATAAGTTATTTGTAGTGAATAGAAGCGTGAAAAAAGTATTTCATAATCAGACATTTTCAATTTTAGCTGTCTCTTCACATGCCATTAACAAAGCGAAAACCCAGCAAACAATTTAATTTCAGATTTAAAAAAAAATATTGAAATATATGTAAATTTAATTTATATAGCGAATTCTTGATAATTTATGTGTTTTAGTTATACTTCAATTGTCTATTAAAGATGTGCAAAATTTAATTTAAACTTTCTTGTAGTTTTGTTACAAAATTTATCATTGCCTGTGACTTTTTTCTATCCCTTAGGCTATGGATTTATCTGCGCCAAAATATTTTATTATTAATTATAATTATTATCTTTCGAGGCCAGACTATAAACTTCGAATAAAGTAAAGCACATTCCAGCAAAGTTTTACTCCATAGATCAAAGCAAACGGCAGCAGAAGTAAGCAGGGTCTTGTAATTCGCTGTTTTTCAAGTAATTTTAATAACGGGTACGACAATACGAGAACGAGTACTTTTGAATAATATTCTATACCCTTAAATGAAGAGAAAAAGTCTGTTGTTTTACTTAAAATTATTCTAAATATCCTTCTTGTGTAGTGCGCATTTTTATACCTCTAGTGCTTCATCTTCAAATATTGAGGTCTTTCTGATCGCTCATTGCCTTCAGCATTAGAGTCATCACCTTTAAAGCGTCAAAAGCAATATCTTCAAGTGATTTTAGAAAAAGGAAGAGCATTTATGCTATAAGCCTCAAAAAAAAAACTTTTTGCAGCATTTTCATTATAGAAACAATAAAGTGAAATTTACAGCAAAAACAAATATTTTTACCACTAAATCGTAATTGAATCCAACTCTTTACGTTAAAACTTTTGCTGGGTTTCTTTTTTAAACCTAAGTGAAGAAAAGCTACATAGATTTTTGCAATATGCCAAGTAGTTTATCTTTTCATCCTCTATGCTTAACTAGAAGTTTGATAGAGAATCAGTTAAATGTTTTAATAGTTTTCGAAGAAAATTTATACAAAGTAAATATTGACTGAACATGAAACTAAACTAAGTTAACAGTGGAACCTAAATAAGCAAGACAACCATATTAAAGAGATGATTTTTTCCTAAAGTAATTTAAAGTAAATTTTTTTCAATTACTTTAGTTTCTTTTGCTGGTTTAGGTCCTTTTATCATACATCTTACTGTAACTTATATTCAAGTGTGTGTTTACGTAAGACCTCATTTGACATTTAGTAGACGTTATCATGAAATATTATAATATTATTTTTTAAACTATGTAAACATTTGCGCAAAAGAGCACTATTAATACTTATGTATAGCAACACATGCCTTATTATAATATCAAAGTCAATGAGAGTTTTTGCAAAAGCCCTGCAATTTTAATACTTTTCACTTACATTTCGCTACTTAAATAACTTTTATTTATTGTATATCAATATAATGAGTGTAGCAAGATCTTATAGTTTCATTTAAAAATTTTTTTTTTTAGCTTTTGTAATAAAATTCACGAATTTCCTTGTTTCTTACTTTGCTCTGTCTCTTGATTATATAAGGAGTAGCCTGTAAAACCATTCTTTCTCTTTGAAACCTATAAAAAAATCAATCGATTTTCTTCTGCAGAAAATATATGTCCAAATAATCATCTCTGTTGGCTATGGTGGCCAAAAATAAATATTTAACTCAATAGTTTGAAAAGAGTCGCAGAACTACAGGCTTAAATAATATATGCTTGTTCAAGCTGAACATATGCATGTGTGAATGTGTGCATGTTTATGTACATAACTTTACATTGTCATTATCAGACCACCAATAATTTATTAAACAATTTGGCAAACGTTAAAAAAAATTGTAAAAATTTTCGAAAAGAAAACAATTTTTTATAACAAGTAAAAGAAAAAAAATTTGAAAATATAAGTATAACAAAAATATTTTTTTTTTTCTTATAAAACTATAACAATTTTTTTTATTTATTTATGTATAAAATATTTTAAAATAATAATTTTTCAAAAAGTTTTAATTAGGAAAAACCCGAAAAACTTTTTCTCAATGAAAAATTTGCCAAAACGGAAGATTTTAAAGAATAACTTTTTCATGTAATAAATAACTGATTTCAACAAATATCTTTTTCTTCTTCATGCAAATTTATAAACAAAATTGTAAAGCCTATTTTTATTATATTCTTTTTAAATGTTCAAAGGATTTAGACAATTTTATTTTTAAAGTTGAAAAAAAAATTAAAAATTTTTTAAAAAAATTATATTGGAAATTTAATAAAAAAAATCTATAAAAAGTTTTTTGATAAATTTCATTAAATTATTTTTTTTTTAGAAAGTTATTTATTTCTAATAATATTTAAAAAAAAAAATTTTAGAAAAATAAAAAAAAGTTTTATAAACTTTTTGTTTTAAAAAATTGTTATTATATTTTTTATTATGGACTTTTTTTTCAATTTAAAAATAATTTTAATATGTTTAACATTAAAATGAAGCTGTTCTCTAATTTGACTTCTAATATTGCGGTTTTTATTTATTTGTACGTTTCTTGCTTTAAACGAAAAAAAAATTTTTAATTTTTCGATTTATTTTTTGATAAAAAAAAATTTAAAAAAATGTATTCCTACCAAATACATACAAATATTTATATTTAAAGCTGTACATTATATTCAATTAGTATATAAAATTTGTCCCTATAAATCATTTATTTTTTTTTAGTTCCTATTTTGCTTGTGTAATAAATAAAGAAAAAAAAACAACATTATCTTAATAATAAAAATTAATCGAGAATGGAAATTCATATTAAAAAAATATGAAAAGTAATCTGTCATGTTTACAAATTAATAAAAATTATTTTATTTGTATTTGTTGTAATAATTTAATGGTTATGTTTATGATAGCACAAGTGAGTGAGTTTAGTGTCAGTGTTTGCTGCGTGTGTATTTGTGTAGTGTATCAATATTTATATTGGCATGACGTGTGTTTATACTTTTAGACATTTTCTGGTATGAGAAACTTATTCAAACATGTTTTGTACATATGTATGTATACAATATACATACATACATACATATGTATACAATTCATACAATATAAATGTCAATCATGTGTAATAAATCATCAAACATTGTCTCAGTCATCTGCATTAAGTACATACTTACTAATATATGTATACGCCAACATACATACACATATACATATATAAATGTGTATACATATGTATGTACATGTGTATAACAAAACTTTACACTATACAATTCCAATGATGACAGACATTATGATGACGAAACCATTGCCAATAATTATGCAGATGACGATAACAATTATGATAATAATGAAGATGGCGTTGATGTTGACACTAGTAAGGCTTTTGTTGATTGATTCTTCTCTTTTCTATTAAGATTTAGTCATGGAATGCATACAATCAAATACAAGTAACAGTATTTTCCCTAATGCAATTGTTTGTGTTTCTTGGTGTTAAAATTATTATTTCATAACCTTGTCTGTGTGTGCGTGAGCTTAATTATTTGCGTGTGTATAAAATGTTTTATTGTATTTATATTGTGTCATGTTTTTGTCAGGAAGCCGTTTTTAATAGCGCCTTAAATGTTTAACGAACGTGTGTGTGTGTGTGCGTGTGGTAAGTTGATTGCTAGAGTGGGAAAACACTTTGTGTCGCGGCAAACCTTGTAAGATCATATCATACAGTTGGAACAATTGTATAAATTAATAAAATAAAATTTGGGTTTTACTATGGTTTTTTATAAAGGTGTTTTTTTTAAACCGTTTAAAAACTAATTTATATCGTTTTATGTTTTAAAGCTTTAAAACACTTTCAAAATATATATTTTTAATTGTCGTATATCGACTAGATTCATTTCTTTATTTTATTAAAACATTTTTCAGATTTTCTTCATATATTCCTCGTACATGTTTTAGTAAATTAAAGAAAATTCTCGACTTATCAGAAAAACCAATATTGTTTTGTAAATTAAGTAAAATATTTATAAAGGACCCTTTAATAATTATACAACAAAAATAACAACTTTATACTTTTAAAATTGATTTTCTTTAGCTACATATTAACACTATTTCAAATATGATTTGTGACGAAAAAAACACATTTCAAAAAATGTTTAAATTATTATGTAGTATAGTTAACTTCAGAGGGGTGGTGTTGAAACACAACTCCTCTCGGAGACCCATATCTTTCAAAGGAAAGTCAGAAGATCAAAAATTTTGATGTAGAAATAAGAAAAAATAAAGGAAGCAAAGATACAAAAAGAAAACGAGTCGCGGAGGTCCCCCCAAGCCAGAAGAAACATCGCAAAACTCCCCTATATACTATCATCCGCCATTCAACCACCGAATCCCCTGATAAACAAAACGACGTTCTCCATCTCACACCCAGAGACGTCATTCAGACCATCGTAAAATCGCCTGCCCAGCCACCTAAGCCTGTGGTTTTACAGTCTGGGGCAGTGACAGATGATGTGCTCCACCGATGATTATGTAAAGCTAATCATTTTTGAATTTAAAATTTTCAATGAAATAGTTTTTTTTTTAATTTTCTATAAAAAAAAACTTTTCAAAGCAATTTAAAAACTTTAAATAAATTTTAATTTTAAAAATTTTTTCTTTAAGAGATAATTTTTGGAAAGTTTCCTTTAAAAGATGATTTTCTAGTATATGTATAAAATTTATATAATAAAATAAATAAGGGAACAATTTTATTATAAAAAAATTATTTTCTTGAAATAAATCATTTTGTCAAATACAGTTGCTAAACAAAAAGGTTTCTAAAGAATATTCCTAAATAGTAAACACAGGGATTAACTAACATAAAGATTTTCCACACATCCCTTTTTTTTAATTATTTGCTGCATTTAAATAAATATTTATGATTATAAATTTACGTGCAAAAATATTTAATTATTGCAGCTTTTCAATGCAGCATACTGACTGACTGCATCCCTTTTACAATGTTTAAGTATGTATGTATGAATGTTTGTGAGTATTTTATTACATGTAGTGGTCAAATAATTCATTTACACACGTAGACACTTTCGCTCCACCATAAAGACCTTGGACACTAACACATAAAAAAATCCGCAGTAAGTTTCTGTAGTTGCTGTTATTTCGTTTGCCTTCTTTCTGGACTTTTACTAAACTGCACACTGGACCACTTTATATGACACTCTGCTGTTGTGGACATTTAACGAGAGAATTATGACCAGTGCCGCAATGAATCATCGTTTTTGGTAACAAAATAAAAAATAAAAAAAGAACAAAAGAAGAGAAAAAAGTAAAGGCAGCAGCTTTAATGTTGCATTTACCACTAAAATACATGCAGCATAGAATAGTTAAAGAAGGAAAAGATTAAAAAAAAACAACATTTTAAAAGTACAACCCCTTTTGTAGACAAAACAATTTCATGTGAATGACACTTTAATTTTGCTGTCCCCGACAACAAGATGTTGCAAAGGGGGAGTTTTAGGAAAAAAAAAACAAATAAATACAATTTATTTCTTCTAAGGATACAATCTTTTGTATTTGTTGAAATCTATCATTGTTATAATATTTATTTTTTAAAATCTGCTTTACTTACAAATGCCTTGAAGTCATAAATTTATTTCAATTTAATAACGTTTTTATATTTTGTTTTACACCTCATAAAATATAAAGTTATTTTTTCTTTTGCTTCCTTTATTTTTCAATAAACATTAATAATGACTACATTTGGGTGTTTTTGGAAGCACATTTGATAGAAGAACAAAAATTACACATACATCTGCCATAAATATAAATTGTCGATATTCAACAGATTTTCTAAATTGATAAATTTACAAGCGTTTATTATGCCACTTATATGGGTTTTTTTTTCTCTATCAATTTATTTTCCTTAATCTTCTAATACCTTCTATAAAATGTTACAATAAGCTATAAATTTGTATACAAAAATCAAGCACGCACTTACAGTACCGTGCAATTTATAATCATTTAGTACCTTTTACTTGCAAACGTAGTTTTATTATTGCAACAGCTATCAGAAATTGTTTAAATTCTATTAAAAATTTATTAACTACTTCACTTTAAATTCATCAGATTTCGATAAATCGCCTTAATATATTTAAGAAAGAAAGTCATATTGACGAATGATATAAATGCAAAGAATAAAAATTTCTATTTAAATGAATTAAATATTAAAAACATCATATTAAATTAAAAATTTTACATTAAATACCTTTTTACCAGCTAATGATTATCGTTGTATAAGGGCATCTAGTGTACCTTTGGGGGACATGATCCGAATTGCCAATGAACTGGCCGCTGTTAGACATGGATGTACCTTACTGGGTGCATCCTTATTTTCTTCATGCTGAAATGAATAAAATTAATATACATTTTGTAAAACATAATAATAAAATTGCAACTAAATTGCTCGATACTATGCATGTATGTAATAATATATTTACATACTTGATAGTGATTTTCTATACAAAGGAAGCATAATCAAAAAGGAGACATACAGAAAGGCAGAAACATACTTAACAACATCCATATTCATAACACTGTTTTATCATGCATATCATTTTTATATTAACAATAACAAAGAACTAACTTATACAGTCAAACAAATACCACCACACATTTTACTAATACTTGTATGTTTACGGATTACGGAATAAAGAGCCGTAGCGAAAGCAAAGGAAAAAAATCAAAAACAATCAAAAAGAAATAATGCAAATAGAAAATAGTTTTGCAGATATCATCATCATCATCATCAATCCGTCTTCTGTTGTATTCGTTTATATATTTTATTTATTACATCAAAATAATAATAAGTCTTTAGAATATGTATGCCTGAGTGTGTGGGTGGTTAAGTAAAACTGCGAGTTTGTGTGTGTGTTGAAGCAGCTGAACATATGTATTTAACGATACGTAAAAAGGCCAAATAAAAACAATGTCAGATCGAAAATTTTTTTAAAATATAAAGAATTTAGAACAATATTTTAAAATTGTAACTTTCAAATTTTCTACCAAAAAAAAATAAAATCATTAAAGCAAAATTTTTGAAAACTTTTTACATAATAAAGATTTTTTTCCATTCTATATTTTTTATACATTTAAAAACTACGTAAGTTTTTTTGCTAAAGTGTGTTGCCTTATATCCACATTTGCTTTCGATAATATTTTTATTGCAAAAAAAAAATTAATAAATAAATAAATAAGTTGAAGATTATATGGAAAAACAAATACAAATATAAATTGAAGAATGATATTTATAACACACTATTTTTATCTTAGACACCAAGACAAACAATCAGAGTTCATTACAAACTTATAACTTGACACAAAATAATACACAAACATACATACACATCGTCACAGAAAATGCGAAACGCCCTATCTAACAAAAAAAATTCAAAATTGACATTTTAATTTGGTCTGTTAGATCAAAATACGACATCTCACAAAATATAAAAATTTTCCGACAATGGTCGGAGAACGATTTTTTAAACATAGCATAAAAAGGCGATTAATCATCATACACATATTTCGATTGTCACATTCATAACACTTGGGTTTGGCCAGACCTACCATACATTTTGATGCTTTTATATGGATAATATTTTATTTTTTTATTATTATGTTACAGCAGCTATATTTAACCTCTTGAAGAATTATAAATCGTAAAAAATGAATCTGACTAGTTAAAATAAAAATTGCGTTTTGTTTTTACCGCTCTATTATTTATTTCGCATGTAAAGTTTGCAAAATCACATACTAACATTTGCACTAAATGTCTGAAAAGCTAAAACAATTACAAAATACTTTTAAGTGTTTAAAATTTCATTGTTAATCGTTTTGTCTTACAAATATGCAGGTAAGATAATTTGACATGCAAATATTAAAACTCGCAAGCACCATAAAACCTATTTATATTTTACTCTACCTGCCTACCAATTCCAATTTTCAATGCAAATTTATTGTTTTATGACCTCTTCTATTTTATACATTTCAAATTTTATAACAGCTACGGGCAGGCCATATAAAGGATTTTAGACAAAAAGGTGATGTTTTTTTAATTTTAGTAGCAACTTAAATGATATCAATGAAAAACATTCCCGTTCCTTATAAATAGCAAGCTAAAATAATAAAATAACTTCATTTATATATATAAAATATATGTGGGTCCAGCCAGACCCATGTGTTACAAATGTGTTGTGTACAACAAAATGTGTTTATAACTATGATTTCATTCGCATTTTCTTAATTTTTTTAATATTAGAAACACATTAAAACTTAGGCTAAGATCAGACGATTGTCGTAATGCACTAATCTGGCCCAATTTTTATTGTGCTGATATTGTGCACAATAATAAATTTGTTTTAATCAAATTTTCTTTAGTCACATGGTTGCCCTATTTTATACAAATTTAATTGTTACAAGTTGGCTCATCAACAACCAAATTATATTTTTTATCATTCTCTTTTTATTTATCACATGTTATTTATGCTTGGTTATCCTTTGGATAACACAGTATCCAGTATCCAGTACTTCTTTACAAAAATAATCTTAGGCACAGAAAAATATGTACTTATTGGTGTGTAATGTTAACTTTGATTATCGCTAAAGAGCACAATAATTATTGGCACACTTTTGATATTTTTATTGTCATCAGGGTTGCATTTGATTAGTTAAAACAAACACAATATTCTCCGCGATTGCCACATGTACCAATTTATTGTGCAATCACACGATTGGGATACACAACATGATTGAAATTGGTGCATTACGGCAATCGTGTGATCTTTGATTTTGTTTAAGTTTTTTGCTTATCCTCTAAAATTTGTAAAATGTCAGATAGGGCGTTTTGCATTTTCTCCGTCTATATATGTATATGTGCATAGATACTGCAGATTAAAATAAGCGATAATACTAATTCAATTAACACTTGTATGTGAATCACAAAACTAGGTTAAACCAGCTGCTTTTTACTACCAGCTCAGAACTGATTTTGTTATTGTAAATTCATTCGACCTTTTATATAAATTTTTTTTATTTTCATGAAAAATTACAAGAAAGCAATTTTGTATAGTTTTGCTTTTGTTAAGTGTAAAACAAAGAAACTGCACAACGAAATCTCACATCAGCTAGTGCTTAGCATAATTGATTAAATTCTCTTTCTATCTCTCTCTAAAAACTGTATCTTTTTGATTATATACATATATATATTAAATCCTGTTGTTCCTATAAGGAGCATAGGGCATTTATTAGCGACTTTAAATTGCTTATATTGTATAGAAGCATTTTGTGGATCAACCAAAACTTATTGGATATTGAGAGTTTTTTCCATCACTGATTTTAATAGACACATACTTGAATGCTACATATTTTAGTGTAATTACGTTGATATGTTTCTTCCAAAAATATTTAGTGAATTTCTTTGAATGGTTTTATATATTACTTTATCCTTAACCTTTTCTTTAAACTTATTAAAGAGTAAAAAAAAAAGAATTTTCCAACTAGCAAAGACATTACAAATATACCTGAAGAAAAGTGATGTAAATTATGATTTTCTTTTGCTATCCTATGAAATACAACTAGTCAAGAATCCAGACTTAAATCTCTTTTCCTTAATGCATATATATATTTTATCCTATAACGTAAAGTATATTCTGTGATAAGTCAGATATCTTTATAATAAGATTTTTAGATTGACTTCTATTTTATAGACACTTTTCTCTCAGATCGTCACTGACAGGCTTTTTAACATTGTAGTGTCTTTAATATGCTCTACGAAAGGTCATATAGTTATTTTTTTGCTTCCGTTGAGTTTTTTCCGTTTTTTTTTTTTGCTCTCAGATTAATTAACGTAAAGATGAATACGGCAAAACAGGAAACAAAATGTAACTAGAGTGAAAAAATTATATTGTTTTCATTGCTGCTGTTGTTGTTGTAGTTATATAAAGGACAAATAAACAACAACAAAAAAGGGAAATGAAAGTGTGAATGTATGAATGAAATATGCAACAATTAACATGCTCAATGGGGTTTTACAGCAGTAATAATAAAAGAAAAAAAGAAAAATAACAGAAAAAAGCGAGTTAATGTATTTAAGACAACAAACATATTGTCACGGACATACAAACATACATAGAGACACCAATACATATAATGTTAATTAAAAGGGAGAAGGTAAGCCAACACTTAAGAGCAGTAAGTAAGCAAAAGGTAAAAGTAGATACTGGCCTATAATTATATTGCAAGTTAACAACAATTGTTAACTTGAACAATTTAAAAAATTTCAATTCAAATATATAAAAAAGTATACGTTAAATTCTTAAGCCTTTAGCATACATTTCTTTGTTAACGTATTTAAGCCTATTGGGTAATACAATTGTATGCAAATGTATGCGTTTAATTTAAAAACAGCAACAAAAGTACGGCACTAGTTAAAGTAATGACTAACCATTTTACGTCTACTGCGACACATATAGCAAAGTGTTGTGTGCAGTGGCACCAGCAGCAGCAGTAATAGCAAAATAAGAAATAAAACGAAAATATTGCTGCAAAAAAAGTGGCAAAAACCATTAATTCCCAAATGACAAAGAGAGAATGAAAAAATACTCGCAGAAATAAATTCAGCAACAAACTCAAATGTACAAACGTGTTGTAATGTTATGAACGAAAACATAAATTTAACTTTGTTTACGTTCAGACAAACACACAAACGTATTCATTAACTCTTTCATACACTTTTGAAACTTTGTTAGTGTTTTAAAAGAAGAGCAAAAGAGAATCATGTTGTTATATGCAAACTATGGCATACCATAACAAACATGCCTTTGCAAAACAACAATATTTTGGTATGGAACTTTACCGCTATTTTTTTTAAGTATTTATGTTCTTTGTAGTTTTTCGATTTTAATTTTTTCATTTTTCACACGAATATCGAGAAAGTTAACAACAGCAACAGAAAGCATTGGCAGTAAATCTTTAGTCTTACTGAAAATAGTTATAAAAGTTCATTAAATTTATCAGATCCAAGGCGGACCTAAAAATTAATTTATGATAAAAACCTATTCAAAGGATATTTGATTGAAAATTTTCAAATTAAAAAAAAATTGTATCGAAAATTTTTTGAAGTATAACAATTTGTTAAAGATTTGTGTAAAAATAGAATTTTTATAATCAAAAAGCTTTAAATATTTACCCCCATATTTATAAATATTTTTTATATCTATCAGGGGTTTATAAAACAAATTTTAGTATAAAAATTTCGTTCAATTAACCCTTATTAAGTTTAAAAATGTGTTATAATTTATGAGGCTTGACCTATAGGAATTTATATGTTTTCAAAAATAATTTAATCACAAAAAATTTAAAAACATTAATCAAGGAAAGTGAGACAAAAATAATAAGCCTACCTTTTAAACTTTATACCTTAGTTTTCTCGACAAAGATTTTTTTAATTAAAATTCAAAAAAATTTGTTTACCTATTCTGATACATTTGTGTCAGTCTAGTAATATTCATAAACTCTTAAAAATAATTTAATTCACAAAAAATTCTGCTATACAACACAAAAAAGTGGTTTAGAGAAGCATTCGAACCATTTGATATACCTTGATTTTGCACAGTGACTCACTGGTATGAGTAGGAGTGGGAGGCGTGACTCCAAAGTTGGTCACCTCAAGTATATGGTTTGGCCTGTTTTACATGCTCTCGATTTGGAGGCTTATAACTCTTTACGTTAATTAAATATCTATATGAAACTTGCTTATATCTTTTTTAGGTTTTACAAGCTCGCCAGTTCAAAAAAAACCAAACAAAAAATTTTGAATTTTTCCTTTTCAACCTAAATATCTCTTTACCATCATATTACTTCCACTATGTAACAGTTTTTTTTTTTTAATTCGAATGTAAAATGAATTTATGAAATTTAAAAAAAATGTATACTTGAGGTGACGAATTTTGGGCTCACGCCATTTCACTACTATTCACACCACAAAGAAATCTCAGCTCTCTATCAGAAGTTTTATTAAGATATATCAAATGATTCGTATGCTATCTTTAAGCCACTGGGCTCAAATTATTTAAGTTTAATCCCATGCTTATTATGAATATTTAAAAATTAAATTTTTTATGGGGTAGTTATATTATTATTAAATGAATACTTTAAAAGCATTTCAATACAGAAAGCCTAACATATTTTGTTAAAAGTAATCAACATATGATTAATGTTTAAAAAATATTGTTTTGTTGTATTTTGTAAAAAGTAGGATCCGTATAAAATTTTTGCTGTTAATTAAAAATAGGAGACGATTTATCATGAAAATTGTAAAGCGAATTGCAATTTTTGTTACGTATAACTGCTATGCAATTACCCATTTTCTCTTCTCTAGAATCTATATCTGTCTTACAAATCAAGAATAATCTTATTTTCAATGGCATATAGGAGGGTGGAATGGAAATTATTTTTCAAGACAATTATTTTTGGTTCTATTCTGGCAATTATTTTTGGTTCTATTCAAGTTCATTCAAAATTTTTTCAGCCTATAGTACACGAAATGTAAAAAGCAACATGCGCATGTGTTTCTGATGTCACGAAAATATTTAGCATATAGGTAACACTTTTAAAATGAGTTGTAGGGACTACATGCGTTAAAACTTTGATTGTACATGAAATGTAATTGGGTGTTTTTAAAGCTAGAAAGTAAAAGTACATGCCGTGTAGCAAATGTCGCTTCATGATGACGACAAAATTACGTCAGAGTCACATGCGCATGTTGCTTTTTACATTTCGTGTACTATAGGCTTTAGAAATTTTATTTTTTTATTGTGATAATGAATATTAATTTTTAAAAAGTAAGTTTTTGCCGACACTAGCCTAGTGAAATGCATTTTCAAAACCAGCTATGGATTTCATCATCAGCACTCTTTGATCGGTGATTAGTGTTGGATGTAAATATCATCTATTTAACTCACAGTTTATTAGGAAATAGGGTATGGTGATTGCTTGTCGCCTATACATATTCATATTTCCTACCACTCAATGAGTGAGAACTAAATTTACTACAACAACTTTTTTCTATTTTTCTTTTCTATATTACTATTACTCGTTATCAATAGTTTTATCGTGCTCTAGCTATTAGTCAGCTCGCATGAAATCAGTTGATTGTTTTCAACAACCTTTTTTATTTTAATCATTATTCTTTGCCTGGTCAGTATTCAACTGTCTGTTGACATGACCAGTCATGATATGATTGTTATGCACCGTGCCATGTGCTTTTAATAAGAATTTTAATAAATGTTATTTTTGTTTACCTTGTAGAAGTTAATATCACTGCCCAATCATTTCTTTATTAGTTTTGTACTGAATATTTTATATATTGTCATATACATAAATGTAAGAGTAAGTAAAATTAAAAAGAATAAGCAATATTTTAATATTTGTAAAACATTGTTTTAAGTGCCCAGCCAAAGCGATTTCACAAAACAAACTGATGGCAAGTTATTTACGTTAAATTTAAAAAAAAAAAATACTTAACTGTTTTAGTTTTTTATTTTTAATTAAAAAAACTCTTTGGGTGGACCTCGTTTTTAAGGAATACAAATTTATTTACCATATTAACGCTTTTAGAGTTATTTTTATTTTCATTTCTGTTGTTTAAGTAACTATTTTCATTCGACTTTTTTAATTTAAATTTAATTTTTTTTTATAATAATATTTTTGCTTTTGCTGTTATTCTCATCTGTTACGTGCGGTAAATATTTATTTATTTTTTTCTGTTCTGTGTATAACAGCCATGTCTTTTTTGTGAAAAGTTATTATTTTGTTTGTAATATAAGTTCTCTGTTGTTTAAAGACTGCTCACATACATACATATATAAGCAGAAATACTTTGACATACAATTAAATATACATACATGCACGCTTGTGGTTAAGGCAAAAATGTTTCGTTAGGAAAATGAAGAAAGAGTAAAAATTCTTTGAAATAATTTTATTAAATTTAATCATTTTTATATTTGTTTAAAGTTTTAGTCACACTAAAATAATTCGAGAATTATGTACCTTTAATGTATTTCGTGGTTTAAACACAAAGATATACTTTGGGAGGACACTTATTTTAGGTTTTATATTTACTGCCTAATTAGAGATAAAGCATCAAAACCTCCAACTATTGCTAGCAATTATAAGAAAAAATCATTAAAATTTAACTACTAAAGCGTATGAATAATATTATTTTTATTTTATTAATCTTTTAATAAATATCTTAAACTTGGGTTTGTATAATTACTAATTATAATTTGTTTAATTAATTATTTCATATTTTTTTCTTTTTCTACTTGCAGAAATCACTTGTTTTCAAAGATTCGCCGAACAGCCAAAGTATTCAGAAGTGAATCCAGGTCAGGACGCTTTATTAACGTGCAAAGTAATCGATAAACGTGGCACATGTTCATGGCAAAAGGATAATAAGGTAAGAGAAATAAATGTTTATTCTTCTCCGTTGTATTTTTTTCAACAGTAACAGCAAAATAACAAAAGTCGAAGGAATTATTATCATAGTTAAACGATTTTCAATTAAATTAAAATAATTACATAAACATATTCTAGCAAAAAAAACATTTTTTTTTACTGACAATACAATGGTTTTCAAGGGAAAGTTAATAAAATATTAAAATTCCTACACGCAAAGAAAAAACATAAATGATTATTGTCACGGTAATATGATCACAGACAATTTTAAAATTCTATGATTATTACAATCGTTATATTATTGTCATTATCATA
>NDXZ01007790.1:0-14387 GCA_003055125.1 Paykullia maculata | reverse complement strand
TTTTTTTTTTTAATTTAGCAAGTAAATACATACATATACGTACATACATAGTACGTACATTCTTGCTTATGTTTATAAATAATTCTATTTTTATACATATTTTAATTACATATGTAAATATCATTCCTAAAATTATATTATAAACATAGCTTTTACAAACATTAATATTTATTTTTGTAACACGCAAAAATTTCGACTTGTAACAGCTTGTTGCCATCGATAACACCCACCTAGTTTTAAACTTTTATTTATAAACAGAAACAACGCCAGTAGAAAAACTTTACGAGTATTATTCCAACCTGTTAATTTGTTTATTTACTTGCATACAACAACAATATAAATAAATAGCATTTAGCACAATTTAACAAACAAGAATAAAAGCAAAAGGAATAAATAATGTTGTTTAAACTGTTGCTTAATTGTTGACAAACTATCAACTAGATAATCTCAACAGCAATCGCACCTGTTTTACAATTATTGTCATGGTGTTTTATTGAAAATAACGCTGTCATTCTAAGAGGTCATTGGCACCAACAAAAGAGCAATTTTAAAAAGGTCCTTGACATTATAGCGAAATATAATGTTTTTTTTTTTTTTTGTATTATGTATGTAAAAAAAGAAATGAAAAAGAATGCAACAGTTGATTAGTAAATAAAATAGGCACGCACATGCACACGAACAATAGCAAATAGTTTAACAGGTTTGTAGTAGTATATACTATGTACATATGTATGGCAACAAGTTAATGTAAAACTAAAATCGTTTCATGGGCATTAACGGATTTCCTTATATTAGTGTAAACCATTTAGCTAGGCTGTATAAGTGTTTGGTTAAAGAACATCACACAGGTTAAAAAAAATTTATAAAAGTTATAGCTTTAAAACGTTATGCTAATTATTTTTTGCTTTCAATAACATCATTTGAAATAATAAATTTTTTTAACCAACGATCTTAGCAAATTTACGAAGAAATTACATCAACATTTATAGATATTTACCTGCTTTTATAAAAAACTGTATTATTTTAAAATATTAATCTATATGTAATATGAATAAGCTTGCATTACATCTTTTATGTGCAATAAACAAATTAGGTATTTTAACACTTCATTGTCTCTATAATTTTGTTTCTATAAGTATGTATATACAAATCTAAATATTTTGCCTTTGACTTGAACATTTAAAAAAAATTTTTAAAAACCAAAACCTATAAAAAATTTATATAACAACATTAGGTAATACATTTGTATATTGTATTAATAACTTATTAAAAGAAAAGCAAAATATTTTAAAGCAAATATTTTTTTTTCTGTCGTCAAATAATAATTATCTAAAGAAACCCTATGACAACTATACGCTCTTAAAAAAATTTGCTTTATTGTTTTAAATCTGTTGGTAAAAAAAAACTATTAATTAGATAAATATTACAAATTTAAAATACGTTAAGGTTATATAAAACCGTTACAAACGGTTACGTTTAGTCTGGCAATACTCTAAAAATAATAGAACAGCCCTGTACTTTAAAGAAATACAAACAATCGATATTATAGCCATTACTTATATCTCATCTCTAATAAAGTGAAAATTTTTACAAATTTTTATATTTGTTTCGTTTCTTGGCTAAAAATCTAAATATATTGCCAATTCAATGTTTAGAAAAATATAAAAATGTTCGATGATGAAACAATGTCTTTAGAACAATATAAAATCAAAGCTTCCACCGTGTGGACAGAACACAAACGTTCACAAAAAGGACAAGTACTGAACAGCAGTGAGTACGACGAAATGTTTGGAAAGCATATGGAAAATTATAGCGTGGAAACGACAGCACTTCATCGCAAGCTCCAAAGTAAAATAGAGGCATTACGTATACTACGCAAAGAATTGGAAAAATTTCGTACGGAACGAGATCAATTCAAATTAATGGCGGAGACATTGCAGTTGCGTTATGCTGCCTTGAGACGTAATAGTTTATCAGATATAAGTGGCTTTACCAGCGACACAAGTGGCGTGCCCGGCAGCAATAGCAAGACAAGTGTGGCCAAAATTTTAAATGAAAGTCGTGAACGCAACATTAAACTTACTACAGAGGTTGAGGCGCTAAAACAAAAACTTTCCGAGGTTCAGGGTGACATTGAAGTATTAAGGGGATGTCAAAAAACGGCCTTAGAAGAAACGAAACGTTCACAGAAACCTAAGGTTTCAATTAAAGAAGATTCGCCCTTGGATGCTGGCACTAATGAATTGATTTTTCAGTGGAAACAGGAACGCTCTAATTTTATTTGTCACTTGGAGCAATTAAAAAAGAAGGTTGGTTCAGTAAAACTTTAATATTTAATTGTAATTGGCTAGATAAACTTTTCTGTGCACCCGAAAAAGTAATCGTTAGTCTCTTATATGCGTACATTTATGTATGTAAATTAAAAAATGGCTTAATTTTCGCAGAATGCTCAATTAGCTTTTGATTTTAAAGCAGTCCTTGATGAGAAAGAGGAATTAACTAATGAACGTGATGCTTACAAGTGCAAAGCACACCGTCTTAACCATGAACTACTAGTGGCTCTAAAGTCTAAGGAAACTCATCCAAATGTAAATTGTTATTTACATTTACAAATTTAACCTCTGATTTATATATTTTACCATTTGGTTTTCAGTTTCTTGATATTGATAGTATTATTTTAGAGAATAAGTACCTGAATGAACGTTTAAAAAATATTGAAAATGAAGTGGAATTAACAAAACATTCATTGAGCAAATATAAGGTAAATAATCTTTACTTTAATTCAAAAATTTAATTCTAAATTAATTTTTAAACTAACAAACTGTCATACTAATAATTTATACTTACCCACTATTCCTATATTCAATTAACTTTGTTCGCCTAACTAAAGACTATGTTGGAATCGAAACGTAAAAAAGGTATAATGAAATTAGGTGCACAAACACCCATCAATCTTGATGATAATATAATATTACATAAACAAGGTAAAATTTGTATGGTATTTTCGATGTTGTATAGTTTCTTTTCTTATTTTCATTTTTCTTGTTGTATGAATTTTATTTATATTTATTTATTTAATACGATCGGCTTAGAATTGTTTAATATCCCAAATAAGATTTGTCGTCTTAAAAACACGCGTTTTGCTTATTTTATCGTCGTTTACCGGCATCTGGTTTGTTGGTGTATTTTTTATATTAATTTGACTTGGGTTGCTGTTAAGTTATGGACGTAGAGGCGTGAAGAGTTTTTTCATTAGCAGCAGCTACAGACCCACGGTTTTGACGTTGCACCCATCACATGCTTAGTGGTTAATTGAAATTCTATTGTTACTTGATGGAAACAAATAACTGTTACTCCATGTTACTATTAATTTTTTGACGTATTTTCAATCGTTTAGAAATATTAAGCCATCCATAAGTCAAAATTGTTAAAAGACTGATAAATCTTCATTTAAATTTATTAATTTTATTTACTTATTTTAGTTTTTAAATCTAATCCTTAAATACTTTTAATAATACTTTTTCTTAAACATTAAACAACTCATTTCAGTTAAAAATCTGTTGGAAAGTGGCATTGATTTACCAACACAAACTGAAACTATACATGACTTGAAATCGTTGTGTATAACATTGTTGGATAATCTTAACGACAAGAATTTGGCTCTCAATCATCAAAAGAAAACTAACAAGTATGTAATAAAAATAAACTTCTTTTTAATATACCCATTTGTATGTCTTATTGCTTTTTTGCACTTCTCTATCAGAATATTGGCAACAAAAATTGCTGAATTAGAGCAAAGAATGAAGTCTTTGGCTGGTATTGAGACTAGTAACACTGATGAAGGCTTCTCAGCCTCAGAATATATTCTAAGAGGCTACTGTCCCTCATTGGTTGATACAAATTTAAATTCTGGCCCAAAAGAACAAGAAACGTCAACAAAACCCAGAATAACATCAGCCAACACAACTACCAGTTTTAAGAGCACTACTTCTTGTGGTGAAAGTCAAGTAACTGAAGATTCTGGTACAATGTCTTCGGAAAATGAAGAATCCATAAAACTGCCTATTGCTGGCAACTCTGATGACGGCATGTCTTCTTTGTCTACGGAATCGGGGCGCAGTATACTTTCGTCAGAATATGATTTGACCAATAATGATAGGGCCCCGTTGAATTTAAAGGATTTTACTGAGGCCGCACTATTTGCATATAAAACACCCTCCACCACCTCAGGCTCAGCCGGTGGCAAAACTCAACGTCAAAATTCCTCAAGGTCTCTTACACTACCCACTTCTATTGTACGTGAAAGAAGTGATGATCTAAAAGACTTGCCACCCGAATTGGCGGCATTGGTCAAAAAAGCCTTACACGAATTGGATCTAAGAGATTTCGATGAAGTTGTTGGTGGTATTTGTGAAGATGTGGCCATAGAAGCCAAAGAAGATGCCGTTTCCTCAAATATTATTCCAGAGAACACTGATATATTAGACGAAGAATTAAATAGTGAAGATGGCGCTATTGGTGGTGCCTGTTCGAATTTAATTGAAGCTAATTAAACTGTTTTTAATTTAAGCATTTCCAAAATCCTGAATCTCTTTATCGAAGTATATTTTTATTTACAGTTTTATTTTAACAAAGTCCATATCAGCGATAAACAAAATTTTATTTTATACTAAACAAAGAAAAAAAATACTTAAAAAGCAACCCTCCCTGTCTACTTAACAAACAACTATATATTTTCTAGTCACATTTTATGAAAAATAATAAAAAAAAAACAATTCAAATAAATAATATTTAACTGCCGCCCTCATATTTATACTCTATACATTGAAAAAAATTAACAAATCCATAATAACGTACCTTCTGAACTCAAAGAAAAAAAAGGAAAAAGCAAAATTTAAAATTTCTACTAAAACAAAACTTCTTCATTGCATACACACACATTGTTTTTAAACAAAACAAAAATAACACAAAACAATTTGTTATAAATATCATTTAAATAAAAGCTTAAACAACATTGTTAAATAGATTAAACAAACTGCTTAAAATAAATTTGTATGTATTCATATTTATATTGATATATTGTTGAATTTAAAATAATAATAATAATAATAATAATAATAATAATAATACTGAAAAAGACTAAAATAAATGTTAAATATGTATGTGTGTATTTAATAATTAAATTCAATTAACATTAACTGACAAATGGTCGAAAGAAATTAATTTGAAGCGCATTAAATGTGCACTAAAATCGAAAACAAGATACCAAAATAAAGCTAACTGAAAAATTTAAAACTTATTTGTGTATTTTTTACAACGTAGCGTCTTGACTAGCCCTCGTCCTGTTGTGCCATTGAATATATTTCTGTAAGATAATGAAAACGACTTCTGCGAACCGTCGCTGTTCATGTTTTGTTCTTGTTCGGCCATAGATGCCTTAGCATCTGTCTGGACATGAAATGTCATTTTAAATTTAAATGATTATAGAAAAGGTAATTTTATAAGCATTTCTTTTGTTTAACGAGTATTGAACTTTATAAAATAAATCAAAACAAAACATGTTAATTAAATTAAGACCACGAAACAACATTGATGAAAAACAGATAACTATGATTAGGCAAGACATGAACATCAGCACGTTCTCTCCACACCTCAAAATATCAACAACTTTTTTACCGCTATTCTGCCGTCGTCATGTTCATGTCTGAACAAATGTTGACTCGTCAAGACGTAGTGTATAAGTGTCATAAAAGTCCCAATTTACAATACAGAAATTGAAAGGCAGACGTTCAATTTGTTGGCGAGGTATTGAAGAGGTTGAGTGTGTTCTAAACATTTTTGTTTCTTTTTTTTACTTTTTGCAGTTTTCTTGTTGCTTCATATAATTTTTCTTACATAAAATGTCACGATGGTAATTCGGACAAAGGTGTATTTATTTTGAAGATGACATTGGTAATACAGCCCTACACATTTTGTGTATTTGGTTTTGTAAACAATTTGTTTATATTTTTCTTGTCTGGAGATTATTTTCGATATTCGTCGACTACTTTAAAAAAAGAACAATGAAATTTAATTTTGACACGTTTAAGTTATGAATCGTCTATAATTTTTTCCAACCCCCTCCCTAACGTTCATAACTGGCATAAAAATACTTGCATTCAAATAAAATTTAACAGAAATTAATGGGTTCGGTTGCCATCAATAATCGACCCGTAATTTTTACTAACGCAAATGTGCCGGACGAATTTCGTGGGGATCAGTCCATTATTAGCCATATCTCCCATAAAAGGCTTAAGTCATAGAATGATTTTAAATATTGGTATCGAGATAAAATTCCCTACAAATAAATTGCATTCAATTTAAATTCCCCCTTTCAAAATTGGTGGTGATAGGCTCTACCTTCTTTGTAAGGCCCACTCTCGAAAATAACCTTAAGTGTTAAAAGTACTGGAGTTAAAATAATCAATTGTTTGTACATGCAAATACCCTGCCAACATGAAAGTTAGAATTTGAATATATGTAAATTTTTAAAAGGTTACTTATTCATTAACTATTTGGGATTTTCGCCATTTACCCTTAATTAATGGAATAATACTCTTTGCAATTGAAATCAAAGTATTTATGGTATTAGTTTTAAATCTTACTTGTATAACCTAAAATATATAGCAGATGTGTATTAATATAATGTTGAATGAATATATTAATGAACATTACAGTTTCATCTTAATATTTTTTTTTTTTTAACCATAAGTGGATATGTGAAATTTGTATAACTAAACACTTAACGAATAAAGGATCAAAGAGGGTCATCCCAACATAAATATCGCACTTAATCTGTAAATAAATTTAAAAATAAAAATTGAATAAAAAAATCAACAAAACTAAGTTATAAACATTAGTGTTTGCATAAAATTTTTTAATAGTGTTTGCATTGGGAAAATAAAAAATAATGTAATGAAACAAATGGTTTAAATATTTATGCCAAGAGAAGAGATAGAAAAGGAAAAACAGTTAAAGCGTCGTAGAAAATTAAAACAATTAAGGCATGAGAATTAATGTTTAGCAAGTAAATAAGTATGTGTCAAAAAAATTGAAATTTTTTAAACTAATTTTATTTTAAATTATTTTTTTTTTTAATAAATAAAAGTGTAAGGTTTTTGTTTTTTGTTTTATTTATCACATATTTTATTTTATTAGAATTTATTGCTAAAGGTTAAATAATTAAAATCATATAAAATTTATTGATTAGTCTATTTAGCTACTAATTTGTTAATGTGGTTTTAAGGAACAGTTTTATGTATTAGTTGTATTAACTTTTACAAAAAAATGCATAAGATCATATAAGATGGCTTAATTTATAATAAATATTTTTTAAATAAAAAAAAATATGTTTCGATTATATTTCGATAAAATAAATAATGAATTTTGTTTTTTAATTTATGACATTTGAAAATCTATTTAATTTTAATTTAATAAGTTTTTTTGTTTGCAGCTATATCATATTGTAGATCACTTAGGATTTTTCTAAATTTAACAAACATTTTTTAATGCTTTTTTTTAATTGCTTCAACAAAGATCATTTACATACATATGTATACTATTTCAAAACTATGTTTTGTTAACTTAAGCTGCTTTTAAGCATTGCAATACACATATATAATATTTTGTTTAAATATATTTTTTTATTATACGATTTTTTTGTTTTAGTAGCTATTTTCAGTTAAACAGTGACATAATGTATAATTCCAAAATACATAATATTGGGTGAATAACTCTTAAAATATATATAAGACATATTGTTATAAATACCGTATAAATGCATTCACTAGATATTTTTTTCGACTGATTACTAAAGGACACAGCCAAAGATTATTACATTTAAACATCGAAAACATATAATAATTTTACTATTTATGTGACACCATTTGATTCATAGAATAGAAAAATATTTTTTAAATTTATAAATCTAAGATATTTAAAAAAGAAATTTAATTGCAATTTTGTATTAAGAGAATTGATTTAAAAATAATAATAATAAGATTTTTTTTTAAATAAATATAAAATAAATTAAAAACGATCGAGATCTTATAATTTTTAATTAAAAAATTTGTTATAAACCTAAATTTGTGTTAAAAGTTTGAAAAGAAGCAAAATGAAGAGTTGCTAAAAAAGGTATTCACATTACCAATAAGTCTTGCAAAGTTTTAAAGTTTAATTTGAACACAAATGTGTGAAAAATAATTTTGCACTGAGTTACAAAATTATCTGAAAAATGTATCAAATTTTAATACAAAAAACAAGCGTTAAAAACAAAAAAAAAACGTTTTCTTTACTGCAATAAATAAAACTAAACGCGCTTAAAAAAATTAATTATTTAAACAAAACAAAAATAGATAAAACAACGAAAAATTTGGAAATGCAAAACAATGTTGGCCTGTTAAACTGTTTAACCGAAAAATTAAACTTTTAACAAAATGGCCGCTGCCAACAAGAGTTGCCACTTTGGCAAGACAAAAATCGGTGATCCTTTTTTTAAAATGATTTATGACTTTTTAATAAAAAAAAAAATGATTTATGACTGTTTTTTTATTGATTTTATTACAAAATGTTAAATTAGTTAAAAACTGATAAAATTTTTATTTTAAAATATATGTATGTATGTATTTATGTACGCGAAATGAACTTAAGTTAAACTTTTGTATTTCTAGCATGAAAATTGGTAAAAATTCTTAATAACGACGCCATAAAAACATTATCATTTAAAAGATTAATCACACTACGCCACATTAAAACCAGTGAAGAGAACGTTGGAAATGTTGTTGATGGTAAAAAAGACGATTTTAAATATTTTATAGGAACCATAGAGAAGTATGGAGATGATGATGGTAATAATGATGATACTGATGATGCGGTTGTAGCATGATTTGAATGCTGATGTTTAATGGTTTTATTACGTCGTTTTAGTAAATATCAGTTGATGAATGACATGTAGTTAGTAAAAATTACATAATTCTCTACTAACCGCGCACATAGCTCTTGACGTACGGTGGCAGTAAATTTATTGGCCACCACTAAAGCGGTGGTAGAACCGAATACCAAATTGTATAGTAAAACGATTTGGAAATTGCCTAACCATTCGATGGCACCAAAATCACCCAATAAATCAAAATTGGTAATGCCTGCAAAAAGAAATAAAATAAATATTTATATTTCAATAAATGGAAATGGAAACACAAAAACAACAACTAACCTATAATACGGCTAAGTAGAGGCAGGGCTGAACTTAAAATCAACACTAATGCACAATTGAGTATCAATTGTGAGAGTGATGTTTTGCGCTTTTGTGGTCTAACACTGCGCATAAAGGGCATGGTGTAAAAACCCACCGCTGACGTGGCACCCAAATAAAATATCAGACACACTTCGAGGCCGGCACCAAAGGGACCCAACTTCGATAAGGAAGTTATGCCCAATGTAAATTGCTAAAATGAATAAAAAAACAAACACAAATTTTTTAGAAATTTCTCTAAAAAAAACTCTACATACTTACCCTGGTGCTTAAGGGCAAAGCCTTAATACCGATTAGCAATTCCAAAGTATTCTGTACCACCAACAATATTGTAATGCCAGTAAAGAACAATAACAGTAGCATGGCTAATGGATATACAAAATTTCTTTGAAATGCCGATGATTTTTTAAGTTTTTCCAATTCTTTGCGTTCACATTCCAATTCTCTCAGTCTTTCGTTTAGTTTAGCTTGATGATCGTACACGTCACCATTCATTGGTTTTCTTTGTATCAGGTGAGATAGTGAAGTTCTCGCTGATAAATTATTATAATAATAACTAAAACTATTTCTTATTTGCTGATAGTGCTGCTGCTGCTGATAATAATTACTATGATGATTATTATGATGACCATTTAGCATGTTGTGTAAAATAAAACTGCCAGATGGTGTATCGTATGTTGTGTTATTAGATGATGAATATGTACCATTAAGAGATTCATTAATGCTAACATTTTGTAGCTCTATATTTGCCAATTTGCGTCGGACGCTGGCTTCTTCCATGTGAAAAGCAATATACTCTTCGTTGACATCACGCAACAGATGGGGTTTAACCAAAACTTGGCCAACAACACCAAACAAACGTACAAAGCCAAAAGGTGTGCAAACTATAAATGAAAACAAAAAAATGTTGTATAAAATGAATTTACGGGAAAAAAAATAATAGTGTTTTGGTTAAATATTAATAAAACCTTCATCAAAACTATAATAACAAATAAAATGTTTTTTTAATCGATATATGAATTCATATTTGTTAGAAGAACATTTAAAGGTTGTTTGAAAGTTTGAAGTTAAATAAAAAAACACATTAGGGGTATTTGTTTAATCGCTTAAATGCCTCTTATACCTCTTAAACTCGCAAACTTTCATATAATATTTAAAGTTGAAGAGGTAAAAGAGACATTTAAGCGATTTAAGGAATACCTCTATTAGTTTTTTTAGATATTTTTTTTAAATCATAAAGCACACATCGGGCAACTGGCTTCCACGGCTATATCGAGCCCCGTAATACGTAGTATTAGTCGAAAATGAATATTTCAATGTGATAACTAAAAGTATCTTTAGCTTAAGAGCGAGTTTAGAAGGGCAAACATTTGGAAGGGAATCCTTTAGTTTGGTAACATATTACGGGTGGGGAAGATTGTCTTGTTTTTGTGTTCGGTACTCTGCGCTACGTTTACATTTACTTTGTATAATTTCTTTTTTTGTTATTGTTGTTTTGTGTGGTTTTAACAACAATAATAATGGAATGTTGCGACAAAATGTTTGTCTGCGTGAACGCGAATGAAAAAACAAAAGAAAATTCCAGATGTTTATCTTTCAAATTATTTCTCGTCTAAATCAGCACTAAACGATCAATAAAGTTTCATTTCATTTTTACAACTTCCATTTAAAAGAAATTTTATAATTTTCAAATTATGGCAATATTGGTTTTTGTTTACTATAGACCACAACCTTTCACATACATACAGGCAGGTTTGGATAGTTGAAAAAAAGGTGGCACCATTATCTAGTACAGACAACCTCAATTTAACAAACCTTACGTTAAAAGTTTCTGTCCGATAACATTCTTACTTTAGCTATTGGTAAGTTGTAATAATGGCCCTTAGTTCGTTAAGTCATTAAGTTTTCTTCATCAATACCAAGATGATTGTGGGCTTGTTTGCAAAGACCTTTAACTTCAAATGACCCCATAAAAAGAAATCCAATAGCGTTAAATCATACTCTAACTAAGGGGCTAATTCTAATCATCAAAACAACCAGAAAATATCTTGTGCAGTAATTAAATAGATTTTTGAACTATTTCACTATATGTCGTACACATCAATTTGATTTGATTAAAATAAATAAAAAAAACTCTGTTATCATGTCGCAATATAGAGCACCAGCCTCATTTTTGATGTAGTCTAGTCTAAAGATATTGTGGATGCATTTGTGTTTCGGCAACTACAAGTGCGTTCTACAAAACCAAATGCTGAAATTTGAATCAGCTGATCATCAGCCGTTACTTTACTAATGTCAAAAATATATACAAATACAATTTCATATAAGTACACATATTAAAAAATGTGAACGGAAAATCTTTTCGAAGTTGGTGTATTACTAAAGAGCCGCACAAAACCTGCTAAAAGTTCTGTGTTCTATTTCACACTACGTCTAAGCACTATATTTCGAATTGAACAAAAATAACAAAACCTGACACTGGCTAAAATCAACAATTTATCATTCGAAAAGTTGTTCTCTACAGCTTTTTAATGGTTGGTTTCCGAAAACACTGTAATCGACGACAAAAACGAAACTTTAAACATTTAAGCAAAATTCTTTTTGGTCTAAGTCAACTATGAGATCATTCCAGCATGTTTTGAATCTTCTATTTCAGTTTAATGTTTTGTTCTTTTCTTTAAATTTTTTATCGTAAAACAAAACACATTGTTATTGAAGTATGTGTTTTATATTAAGATAGTAATATACTGCAGCTCATTATCAATTGCACCATTAAATCAGGATACCCATATACCCCTACAGCCTGAGTTAATCAGCTGATTATTTTATTTTTTTTTTGTACCAAGGCGAATCAACATAATAAGGTGGCGGTGAGATTACACCAAGTAAAACTTTGTTGTTTTTTCGTTGTTGAGATGTCAAGTGAATCAAGGCAAATTTTTGTTGTTTTAGTTTTTTGCCGGAGCTAAAAGAGATAAACATAAACAACAGATAAAACTCGTAATTATGCAAAAAAAAAGTAGATCAGCTGGCTTTTTGACACCACCTGGTATTAATTAATTCGCCTTGAAAAGGTACAAATTCTGTCAAACTTCATTAATAAAAAAAATTTTCCCTCTTCTTGATATCTATGATTTCAATATTCAATATTTAAAAAACTTCTATCCGAACTGCAATTTATTATATCATGCATTAAATATTTTAAGCTGATCCGTTAATACTCGAGAAATAGTTGTTTATTATTTATTTTTGTTGTCACAGTAACGTCAACGTTAATAATATACATACATATGTACATGGCAACAATACAAACAAAGTAACCTAAAGTAAAAAATATTTTTAAACTTTCACAAATCAATATTTTACTAATTTAAATACATACATTAATAAAAATTAAAAAATGATGGATACCCCGGGAATTGATGAAGATTTTCTGGATTTTGAGTCGAAAGTCAATCAGGTTATGAAAATGCTAGAAGACATAAGCAATGCAAATAAAAAAGAAGGCGAAGAGATGACAACTAAAAAACCATTGTAAGCAAAGTTCAAACTGGGTATTAATCTTGAAACTTTCTTTCTTATGTACATGATTTCGATTTCAGAGTTAAAAGTATGATGGAAGAAATTAACGAAAATGACTTTATAATAACGGTTAAAGACGAGCGCACTTCAATTAACAAAAAATCACCTTCAAAACCCACTGATGAGATGGATAAAAAAGGTGCCGTTGAAATGGATAAATTTACTTTTATGCAACAACTGGAACAAGATGCGGACAAAAGGGCGAAAAACAAAAAGGAACGCGAAAGAATTGCGCAAAATTTTAGGGTGTATGTTATTTTTTATTATTTAAAAAAAAATAAGTTGAAATTATGTAATTAATTCGCTTTACTTTTGCAAAAAAAAAACAAAAAACAACCAACAGCTTAGGTAATGAAGCTTTTCGTAAGCAAAACTATGAGAGAGCTGTTAATATGTACACCAAGGCCATCGATCATGTCAAAGACAGTCCAATTTTGTACAATAATCGAGCTTTATCTTATATAAAGTAAGTAGAGATGGTTTGTAGATATTTTCTCGAAAACAATCTATGCTTTTATCCTTATCTTACAGATTGAAAAACTTTAGACGTGGCATTATGGATTGTGATTATGTTTTAAATAAACTAGAAGAGAAAAATCTACGTAGTTGGTTATATCGTGCGGCTGCTTATAAACGTAATGGCGATGAAAAAAATTTTGAAAACAGCATTAAATTGGCTCGAAAGAATAATCCCAAAAAAACTGAATTTATAGATGAATTTCTTGAAAAATTTTCCAGAGAATCAATTTAAATTAAATATAAAAAATTAATATGTATTAACTTTCATTTATTTTGAATAAAAACGTTTTTGTTTTTTTAATAGAGGAAGAATGGCAGTGATGCCCACTTTTTACAAGCAAAACGCCCTGAAAACTAATATAAATACGCTTAACCTCTAATGTGAAATGCGCTAAAAAGCGCCAATTAAAAAATGCTTTAATAAGAAATTCATCAAAATTCTTCAAATTTGTATGGTAATTGCGTCACCTTCTAAAATTAAAACCCTAAAAAACATATGTTTAATTTTAAACTACAGCTAGATAAGAGCGTTGAGCATTGCTTTGACTGGCGCCTTGTGTTGACGCTAAAGTGACCTACCTTAATAAGAGCCTTAAAGTTGTGTCATGAACAAACAAACCATGACTAAAGAGAAGTAAAATAGAAAATCGCTAGATTTGACGTGAAAATAAGCTAAAAAGGCATTACTTTTCAACAATAACAAAAGTCAGTTGTTGTTGTTCGCAGCCAACACACTTCCTAACGCGCTGTCAAAATTGGATTTTCCAATTGCAAAGCGTTGACGCGGCGCTATTTCGGTTTGCTTCATACGCCGGTACTGATTTAGGTTTACCTGCATTGTATCATTGGCAAAATTAATTGAAAATTTGATTACAGCGGGAGGTCAAAATAGGTTAAAATGTAGTAAGCTATAAACGGTTTATCTTCGGTCAATGACCGGGTACCCGGGTAGCCTTTTTCAACTTAAAAATGCTCGCAATTTTATTAAAATAAATAA
>NDXZ01007787.1:0-11142 GCA_003055125.1 Paykullia maculata | reverse complement strand
TACCCTTAACACATGTGTGTGTGTGAAGGGTATAATCATGTTTAAGATTACCTTAAAATAAAGAAGAACTTTTAACGATCTCTTAGAATATACAATATATATATATATAATAACAATATGTTTTGAAATGCTTAGATAATTAATAATATTAGAGTTTCAAAAGTTATGCGTAAGAATATGACACATAATAAGATTTTAATAATTTTTTTTTAAATTAATTAGCTGCTCTTTTAGAACCCTTATAAATCTTTAAATTTTTCCATATTTTTAATCGGAAAAGAACATAAAATGGTTTTTTTTTAATAAGATTGTTTTTACATACCAGGAGGAATTCGTCAAGTTCAAAGTTTAGCAAACTTACCTGAAAAGAAACGAAATTATTTACAATTAGTAAATTTGTAATAATCTACGAAATAGTAAAAGTTAAAACAAATTAATTTATATTTTAATTTCCTTTAACAACCAAATTAGCGGAAATCACTCTTGGTAGCGTATCTGCAATTAATGTAAATATGCATTAAATTTTTGCTTCAAAGCGTAAGTGTCTTTTTCGAAGTGTGTTGCACATACATACATATATGAAAACAGATGACTTTTATTTGTATTGACAAAAAACGAAATATTTTATTTTTGTTTATTAAAAAGTTATTTGTTTTGAATTACTTAGTCAGCTGTTTCTGTTTTGTAAACTTTTGTAGGACAACTTTGCACTGATTTTTAGTTGTGCAAATTGCATTTTTATGTATTTTGTTGTTGTGGTCTTGTTATATCAATAAAAAAGATATCAAATATATATTTTTCGATGTCCCTAAAAAGACATTCAAATGCATACATCTTTCAGACGCATATTTATCTTTAACTGGGACGAACGACGAATTGTTCGTTGCGAATATTCGTCGTGGAAAATAAAACACATTAGTGTATATGAAAATGCACACAATCAGTGCGTCGACTAAAATTCTTCATGCGTAATGAACTTGAAATAGGTTTATTTCTATTTCTTACGCCGACGAACGACGAATAATTTGGTACAGAGTGACCATTTCTTTTTTCCTTTCTTTTTATTTTGTTATTTGTAACCGAACGAAGAATTATTTGATTCATATTAAGTATTTTTTTTTTTTATACAAATTAAAAAAATTGAAATGACGTACACAGCTGTTTTCGTCGTTCCAAATGTGTTTCAGTTGACGAATTTACGCAACGAATGTCAACATATGAATTCGTCGTGTTGTGCGAAATTCGTCGTTCGTCCCAATTGTGTTTACACCATTAAACAATTATTTTTTAATTAGTAAATTAAATTATTACTTAATTATTAAATTTACTAATTAAATAAATTGAAATATATTTTTTATGGGTTAAATAATTCTGTAATTTATTTAAATAGATAGCACCACAAACACCTTCTATTTTGTTTAGCTAAATTATAGTCTAAAGTCAACGCAGACATCATGATATTCAAAATACCGATTTTTATTCATTCATTTATACATATTTTTATTAATAATTTTCTTATGTGTTGAAACCATAAATTTTTGGTTTTTAACTTAAAACCACATAAATGTTTTATTTCTATTCAAAGGAGCTTCGTGTGTTCATACGTATAAATATTTATGATGAGAAAGGAGTGAACAAAAAAGAAATGTAATAAAATTTCAATAAGAAAGAATAGTTAGAAAAAATTGTTGGTACTAAAACAAATTTATCGTAGAAGTGAGGAGTGAATAATGTTGCCTTAGAATTTATTTTAATTTATAAGGGCTAATTAAATTAAAAACTTAAATAACAAAAAAGTAAAATATGTTTGAAGGTTCTTTATGGTCCTCAAATATTTCTAATTTTAAGTTTCCATATTTTTGACTTTTATCAACCACTGTTTTAACTATAAATATTTTTTTTGAAGTAAGTATAACCTAACTTATCTACTGTCAATTTGACATATGAAATAAATGACAGCAAATCGTAAACTATAAATATCCAAGCAAACAGTCATACATTCCAACTACAGCCAACATTTTACACAAGTGATATGTTGCCAGGAATACTTGTATCAAAAGCAATATAAAAGAAAGTGCATAAAAAGAAATGCCGCAATACGAAACAAAAAAAAAGCAAAAAACTCAACGAAATTTTTATTTGACATATGAAGTTTTAATTTATGAAGTCACCATACCTATGTCACCATACCCTATTTCCTCATAAACTGTGAGTTAAATAGATGATATTTACATTCAACACTAACCACCGATCAAAGAGTGCTGATGATGAAAAACGTAGCTGGTTTCGAAAATGCATTCCACTCGGCTAGTGTCGGTAAAATTTACTTTTCAAATTATTATTCATTCATTATCACAAATAAAAATAAATTTTCATAGAAAATTTAAATGAACTAGAGCCAGAATTAAAACTAAAATAATTGTCTTATATACATTTCCTTTAACTCCGTGTAGAGCGTAGGGCCATAACAAAAGCTCTATAGTCATTTCTATCCTTGGATGGTCTTCTGAAATCATTCCAGGATTTATTAATCTGGTTTAGTTCAGCATTGGTATGGCGTCGCCATGATGATTTCGGTCGACCTTGGTTTCTAAGTCCTTGGGGGTTCCATCACAATGCTTTACGGCCAGTTTCCTTTATGTCTATTCGGAGGGTATGGCCTATCCATCGCCATTTTCTTCTTTTAATTTCAAGATCTACTGGTATTTCCTATGTTGTGTCAAGTAATTGTTGGTTGGAAATCATCTGAGGCCACCAAATTTTCTAAATTCTCCGTAAACAACGGTTTGTTAAGGTCTGAAGCTTTCTGCTTAAGGCTGACGTTGACGCCCAAGATTTGCACCCATATAGCAGAATGGACTTAAAATTTGAGCTGTATATTCTGATTTTGGTCCTGACTGAAATACAGTTTGAAGCCCAAATTTGGAGTTGGGAGATGGTTCCTCTGGCCTTGTTTATGCGGGAAGTGATATCCTCTGCTGTGCCACCGCTTGGCGTTATTATTATTATTTACGCTCAAGGACAAGGCATTTTGCGATGTTGTGAGATATTCTGTTTTCTTAGCATTAAAGCGTAAGCCATATTTTCTGGCATTTTGGCTTAAGCAGTTAAGATTTATTTCCATATCTGATATTTTCGTCGACAGTAATATGATGTCATCGGCGTATGAGAGTTCTTGGAGATTGCCGAATATGTCCCATAATAAACCGCGGTTTTCCGCGAGTGACTTGTTAAGTATGTCGTCTAGCACAACGAGGAACAGAAGCGGGGACATTAAGCATCCTTGTTTAACACGAGTCTTGGGTTCAATGTCTGCAAATAGCAGCTTTTTATGGAGTATACAGTATTTGAAACCCTTATAGTGGGCTTTAATTAGGTCTATAAACTTTTTAGGAATATTCCTAGCTCGTAAAGTGTCCACAATATGATCCGTACATGATCTGTTATGCCGGAAACCGGCTTTGTTTCTACGTAGAGACCTTTCTATTTTCCCTTTTATTCGGTCTAGGAGTATTCGAGACAAAATTTTGGAAGGAATTGACAAGAGCATTATCCCTCTGAAGTTTTTACATAGAGATAGATCTTCTTTTTTTGGCACTTTAATAAGTATTCCTTGCAGCCATTCTTCAAGTAATTTTTCCTCTAGCCAGATTGCATTGAAAAGCAGATGGAGGGCCATAGCGGTTATTTCCGTATCGGCTTTTAATGCTTCTGCAGGTATGTTGTCGGTTCCCGCGGCTTTACCAGTTTTCAGTTGTCTGACAGCCATATACAATATACAAAGATGTGTTTAAAACAGAACTGGACAAACGCATGATATTATAATTTACACTTTCTGTATGAAACAAAAAAAAACGAAACTAAATGCTCTTTGTTTTTATACTGAAGATATTTTTTAAATTGCCAGCTTAGAATTTGTTTCGTTATTGTAACTTTTTTTTGACCTTTGTCAAAAACAAATACTTTTTTTTAATTTTAATTTAAAAAAAAATTCTAACAAGAAAATTATTTTTTATGATTTTTTTTCTTGAACATTTATTTGCATACTCATTTTTACATTCTTCCTTAAGCATTTTGCTAAATGTATCATTTTCATAAGCGGCATGAAGTTGCTTATGTTAAATGAATGTATATAAACGCAGCGCCAGCAGCAATTTGCAGCCCAACCACAAGTGCTTCGAAATTGCGAGTAACCATAACTGATTTAAAATCAGTTGCACGCTACTCGAGCTTTCTTTTATGTTTTTGTCTGCTGGTTGTGCGTGTATATCTGTGTATATATCTATGTATGTATGTTTGTATATCTAATTTATCAAACCAAATATACTTTCATTCAATTTTAGAAAAGCCACTTAGGTTTCGCATCGTCACACATAAAATAGAAACACAAAAATTTAATTCACATCATATTTATTGCTTAATATTTCTTTTTTTTTCGTTCAAAAGTTATTGTAAATAAGTTTTAAATTATTCTTTTCATATTTAAAGCTAAAAACTGAGAAGTCTACTTAAGACTTTTATAATATTTTAATACCCAAGGGACTTATTTAATGAAAAATTTTAATAAAAACAAAAAAAGGAACAAATATGACACCATTACGATTGCCAACAAAACCACGCCAAATATTGAGTTAATGGAAAAATATAATTTGTAAAAATAAAAAGTATTTATTAAAAAGTCGAAACTTTTCTTCTAAAGGTCGGAATTTCAAAAAGAATAAGTTTCAAATTTTTGTTAATGGTACAAAGCAAATTATCAATTTGGGAGAACGTAGTTCGCTTTAATGGCACCGAATGGAGGGAGAATGCTGCAAATATTTGTAATGAAAATGTATCAAATTTCAAATAACAATAAAAAAAAAAGTTGAAAACATTTTAATTTTTAAAAGTTATTGAGTACGCTCAATGTTTGTTGCACACAAACAAAAGGAAATACATGTGACATTGTTATTGTGCTAGTATATACATACATACAAATGTATGTATTCATAGACACTTACTAGTCGTATACATATACATAGATACATATTGTATATTTTAACGCATTTATCTTGCGAACCAAGCCTACACTTATTTAAAATATCTATTAACACACACTACCATCGATGCAATTACACACACCCACACACATTTATACACACACGCATGCAAAGTTATTAACATACACATTAAATAAACACAGATATGCCATTTAAACTCTTTTGCAAATAGCCGTATTTAGCTAAAAGGGTTCTTTCGTTTATTCGTTCTGTCTTTGTCGTTGAATAAGCGAATGAATGAATTAGTATGTGAAAACATTTTTTTTCCATTCGTTTAGTTTCTTTTTTCATTCTGCTTTTTTGACTGAATGAAGCCTCGGTTGTTTGCCTTAAAGTGGCAATATTTTGCACTCCAACTACACTCAACTATTATGCCAAGCACGTTTATCAAATAAAATAGCACAAGCTCAAACACATGTGTATCTACGTTCCCTCGCCCACTCACATACATGGCGGTAGTCGCAGACCTACAAAAAATAACATTTTAAAACATCCGAGGATAAGGAGACTCCAACCACTACTACAATATAGCAGCACCATGAACTAACCCCAACCAATATAGTCAGTCATATTGTCGGAACATTGATAAACATGCATGTAGCCCATTATAAAACGTACATTTTATAAACATGTCAGTTGGACTAACAGTCAAACAAAAGGTCCTTCATATAGTTTACACATTACACACACACACACACACATTATATACATGCGAGTGTAAGCAATTGGTTGACTATATGTCTGACAAACTCTATAAAACAATACAGAACAACAAACAACACTTTAAGTATCTGGCAGTTTTACTAAACAGTGATGTGCAAAAATATGTTAAATGTATGTATATCGAGTAAAAAAATATGTTACATCTAAGGAAGTATTTAAAAAGGTTAGAATCTTCTATACCTCCACAGAGGCCATGCGATGAGGATGCCTTGTTGTTTCCATTCAATAGACTATCTCGTAACACCGTCTATAGGTTTTCGGTATTGGTTTGCACTCACAGCTTTTCGTTCGTTATTGAAGCTGGCCAGAAAATGGTCAATACTCTTCGGAGGCAATGGTTTGTAAAGACTTGTAGTGCATAAACGTCTTTTCGAGCTGCATTCCATGATTCACTACCATAAAAAAGAGTAGATTTGATGCAAGCAAACAAAAATTTTAATTTTGTTCTATTGCAGATGACTACGGAAATTCATACGCGGCTCATGATTGTCTTCCAGCATTTTTCCAGTTCCTGACATCAACAGTGATGCCGCTTATTGTGGTCAAGAGGCTTCCGAGATAGCAAAATGTGAAGACGTCTTCGAGTTTCTGTCCGTTCACTGTAAAATCCCAGTTGTTTGTCGCATTTATCCTCTTCCCTTCGTTTTAACGATGTTTATTTGTAGACCAGCTTTGGCTGCTTCAGACTGAATTAAGTTAATTTTGTGTCCGCATTTCGTTGTAATTGTGGAATTAAAGACAAATGTCATTGGCATGATCAAGTACTATCTCGCACTTTTTTTTTTAAATTTCTCAAATAAATTTGTATACAAAAATTATATTTGTGTGTAAGACATTTACACACAAATATAATAATTTTTGTGTAAAAATAAAAATAAACATTTTTGTTTGCTTATATCTCGTAAATTTTTTTTTTCTTGTGAAATTCCTCAAAAGACATGTCTTACACAAAAATATAATTATTTTTGAGTAAAAAACTTGGTAGTCGTCTTTTTTGGTTTATATCTCGGTCAATTATTAAGCGATTTTACTGGATTGCAATAGCAAATATCTCAAGAGAATTTCTGATTGTTTGATACTACTAACGCATCCGTACGAAAACGATTTTAACAGACAGACAGACAGACAGACGGACATGGCTAAATCCACTTCCCTATCTAAAGGGTTCAGAATATATATACTTTATGGGGCCGCAAATGAATATTGTAGAAATTACAAACGGAATGACAAACCTATATATACCCTTGTCACCTCTGGTGAAGGGTAGAAAAATCACACAACCTTGTCACAACCTTGTTGCATGCCAGTGAGGACCATATAGATAAATGTGATAGAGTTTCATACGCTATTTTAAAATCAACGAAGGTCAAGTAGAAAAGCGATGATTCGCAGACTGTTAATATGATATCGGCATGATTTTCTATGTCGGAATCGGATATGGATTGTTGATGATAAAATAAAATTGAATGACTTAAGAGTGGATAATCAGATTTAAATAAGAATAATATTGGCTTTGTTTCTGCGTCATGTGACGCGCAGATAACAGTAGAATATATCTTCTGAATTTAATTAAAATCAAAGAATTAAAAAATAAAAAAAACCTATTTCTGGGTCAAAAAAAATTTTAAACTATATTTTTGTGACCACCGCTGTATTTTTTCTCATACTTTAAACGTATGTGTGAATATCCGTTGGTGTATATGTATTTGTATAAATGTATGCGTTTGCACAAAAATACATTTATTTTAGTTAGACAAGTACAAAATGTATGTACATAAGTATTGTTTTAACTCTAAGTTAATGTACATATTTGTATGTAGATTCCCTCATAATAGTTTCACTTTTTTTTTCATTTGATAATAGAAATTGAGGCAAAGTTAAAACCCTATTTTTTGGTTAAAATTCTCTATATATGTAGTTACGTACATACATATACAGGCATCGATTTTGTGTGACTGGGATATTTATCGCTAACGGTATGTAGCATATGGTTAGATGCTTTTAAGTTAATAACGGATTAAATTTACTTCTTAGTTTTTATCGAACTTTATTCAATTGTTTTCCTTTCTCATTAAAGTAACAAATGATAAAAGTTTTACTTCCATTACTGGTCCTGTATTATATTAACCAAAGTATTTGCATAAAGCAAAAGTTTGTTTAAAATTATGAAAGTTGAGCTTTCATTATCTAAATTTAAAAATCAATTATCTTTAAAAAATAATATTTTAATTTTTTTTATATATTTCTTTATAATCCATGATAAAAAGAAACGAAGTTAGTCTGAACCTTTTCATGCAAAAAATTTTTAAAGTAAACAAATACAAATACAACCAAAAAAAAAAAATGTTGCCCCATATATTATGTTACCCTTAAATGTTAAAATTTATAGTGAAAACATAATCTAGGTAACGTAACGTAACACATTAATGACATTATGTAAATATTTAACATCTTTAACATGTATTTTGAACTCTGGGGTATAATAAAAAGGTATTTTTATTTATATGTACATAAATATATAATTAAAGTATTGTTATTGTGGTAATATTTTTTTTTTTATAATGGAATTTTAGAAAAGTAACGCGGTCAATATAGTGGCCATTAAATTGCCCACTTGTTCGACCAGCGTTACAAGCCTCTAGAAGAGAAAAGGGATGAAAATGTGGTTGTTGTTAATTTTTAAATAATCCTGTAAATTTAATCTCGTTGACAGAATTCCAACTACTACTACTTCGCACACTTCTGTTGGCAGAACTGCCTTTTAAAGTAATAATTTAACAATTTGATTTTATATTTTTATTCACCCTCTTATCTTTACTTTACACAAATTTCGTATCTAGTTATTTATGTGTTGATGTGTTTGCTAATGTTATTGCATTTTCTCTTGTCAACATGGTGAATAAAATGTACACTGAAAAAAAAACCAATTAAAAGGTTTAAACTTGTTTTTTTGAATAAGTTGTTTCATAAAACTTTTAAATGTATACAAAAATGTTTTACATTTCGTATATTTTACAAAAGAATTGCACCGAAAAATTTCATACAATGAACACAAGGATTTTTTTCAAGTGCACAAAAAAAAAAGTAAGAAGATACTTGACCACATCAACATAACAATATTTATTATAATCAACTTAACGCTGCTATCTATGTCTTCTGAATCATGAGTGATATAAGGGTAACAAAGGTTATTATCGCCTTGCGAATTGTGGAACAGGTCGCCGATTTAGTGGCCAGGATCTGTATATTTCGTTTATGTTGCTACAACTTTTGTCTTTGCGCAGAACTAACAGTCTTATTTATTTAAAAAAAAGCTCAGTTTTTTTCAGAGTTTTTTAACATCAGATACCATATGCATAAGATTGGTAGGACATCACTATAACCTCTAGGTTTTGCCATATAAATTATATAACCTGCGAGTACCCATTACTCTGAGTTAAAAAATTAATTGCTCTGACCAGTAGATTTCCTTGTATCCACATAAAAAGGGAATTCCCCTAAATTTGTGATATGAACATTTTTCGAAAAATTAAATTTGACAAAAAAAAATTAAACCAAAAAGATTTTGAATCCTTCTAAATTGAATAAAATCGTGTAAAAAATTTTAAAATTAAAATTTTTTTATTTTCAAACCGTGTAAAAACAGTATTAGGTGTACTCGACCTTTTGGCTATTTAATTTCTTATCAATAAATAAAGTTAAGGTTAAAATTTACTCGAGTTATTAAGAAAAATTTTACCATTTTAAACTGCTTAAATGAAAATTTGGCCGCTTTATTGATATACAAACATAAAAACTTTTAATTAGATTTTTTAACATAAATTAAACTAGTTTTCTAATCATCTTAAGACTTCTAAAAGGAACTGCAGCAAACTTTATCTTTAACTATGAATAATTTAAAAAAAAAAAAAAAGTTGAACAACGCAAACCCCAATAATAAACAAACATTTTTTTAAGCGAAAAGGATCAAGGAACAGAAAACAAAACTCATCTAAAATTCCTAAAACTTAGTTGGAATTAAACTAAAAATCTTTTAAAATTTAAGCCTTATTACTTATAGGCTCTTAAAGTTTCTTAAGTCCAAAAGTTTTAAAATAAATAACTAAATAAAATTAATTGTCAAACCAAAACTACACATACATATACACTTACATACACACACAAAGACTTAATCCTTAAAACATAAAATGTTTTAAAAAGCTTTTATTAATAAACTACTATTACGCGATACCACTTAATTGTAAAACTTAAAATACATAAACCCATTTATATGTCCGTATTGTATATACATAGTTTAAAAGGATCAACATATACATACATATGTATGTACGCACATACATACACACGTATTGAAACGTTTAAGAAAAATAAGTCTTTGTTATCATTTAATCAAAAATCCCCGCAAAAAGTGTTAAGTTTTGCCACCACCCACCCCCATTCTAAACCCAACTAAACACCTTTACTTAAAGGATCAATAAGGTTATCGCGCGTTCATAACGTTATTTATGGTTTTTCTTATTTTTGTTTTATCGTTGCTGCTGTTTTAGTTTTGTTCATATTGCTACAAAGTAATATTCAAAGTTTTCTCCTCCTTCTGTTGTATTATTGCCTATCGTTTCCTTTCCTTTTGTGAGGCTTCATTCGTGCGTAGGTTGTGTATGTGTATTTGTATAAAGAAAATACAGTAAAGGCAGTGTTTTCAATCAGTTAATATTTAAGGGGAGTTTAGACAATTGACTTTACGTATGTAAAAAGAAAGTAAAAATCCTTTTTTTGGGGATTTAAGTTTAAAATATAGTAGAATCAAAACTACAAAAATTTAATCCTGGTCTAATGAGATGAGATAATTTTTTTTTTAATTGAAGAAATGATTAGAGCCACAGCACCGTATTTTTTCTTAGTGTCGTAAAGTTGTTTTTTCATATTAAGTTTAAACGATACTACACTAAAAAATATGACATGTCACAGTACTTGCGACATAATGTAAACTGTCCTTTATTAGGGATGACAAATAAAGTTTTTTTTTTCAATTAGAAATACATATTTATCTATCAAAAAACATTTGGCCGAAATTTACAATCATTAGTCAACTATGTATTTGTAATTTAAAATGATAACTATTGTTTAACTAATACGGGCTATTGGTGCCTTCTGGTGTGTAAAGTAAGACCTGTGACTGAAATATCATTGGTAAAAACATTGTCATTAGTTAACTAATGACCGCGAATTTGGTCATTAGTGATTTAAAATATAACAAATGTCGGTTGTAGAATTAGTTCTACTAACAAAAAAAGTTTTCTCGTTATTTAATACTTAAAGAACTTTTAAAAGTGAAAGAAAAGTTAGTGACAAGGATAAATGACAGAAAGATCTTAACAGC
>NDXZ01007775.1:0-11025 GCA_003055125.1 Paykullia maculata | reverse complement strand
TTTTTTTTTTTTTTTTTTTTTTTGTTTAATAATTCGAATATTTTTTTTTGGTGTCCGACTAAATTTTCAAGTTCGACTTTAAATTAAGCCAAAAGCTGACATTCGACCAATAATCGGCATCATTTTTGCTGAAGGCCCAATATCCAAACGTCGATATAATCCAACGTCATCATAACACAAAAAAATGTTTTATGTATGTAGTTTCGAGTTAAATAATTTTGAATGTTTTAAGCTGTTTCACAATTATTTTTAAAACATATCTTTTGATCGTTTATTTATTAAATTAAAAACTGATATGTAGTTAAAAGCAGCAGTAGAGTGCTCAGTTAAAAATTTTGATAAATTAAGTTGTGACATTTTTGTCGCAAATGAGCAATACATGAATAAGCATTAAGTATCAGGATTAGCAATACCTTTCAATACTGACATTCAAGTCAATTTAAAATGTTTTATTTTCTGTTTTTGTAATTAAAATGTTAGTTTAAAAAAACTGTAATTTTTAAATTTAATTTCGACCCAAAAGACTGACTTTGTGCAATTATTGTGTTTTCCTAAAATATAGTAGGCGTGCGGTAGGGTAAACCTTAATCTTTTCTGATTTATCAAAACTGTTTTTGTCTAAATATCTACGAAAATTCCCACTTTTATTTAAAAGGCTCACCCTAATGTTTTTAACATTTGTATGCTTATGGTTGTACGTACATATAATTTTATTGCCCTCATTTATCATTTAATTATATTTGTAGATTTTGCCAAATAATCCTGAACTTCTTTATTATTCGGATTTAAATAAAAACAATAATGCTGTATCATCGTCATCAGCAACGACTTTGCCATCTTCATCTGCATTTTCAACCACCGCAACATCGTCGGTTTGGTCGTCGGCCTCCTCCACCATGTGTTCGCCAGCTGCTAATGTCATACAAAAACTCTTTAACTGTAGCAGCAATAGTTTAAAATTAAATCATGGAAACTATAGTGGAATTGATTCGAAAGCATTCAAAAGAAACTCGGAATTATTAAAGAAGAAATCAAAATTTTGGAAATATTTAGAAGGTGAAGGCAACGATAAAAATTGCCAACAAGGAATTGATGATGATGCCAGTGCTTCACAAAAGAATGTGATGCCGGGGAAGAGGTTAAAAATAATTTTATTAATGTTTTTTTATTCTATGGGTAAACGTGAAACGATAGCAAATTGCTGTTAGTGAAGTAGAAAATATTTCTGTGGAAAATATTCAAGACTTGCAAAAGTGCGAAAATGCCGAAATTTACTTATGTTGTTGCGAACATCTTTCTCTACATCAATACGTTCAAAAGTTCAAAAGTACGGACTGTAGGTTGTTGAAAAATGGTTTTATATTGGATTAAACAAAACACATTACACATCGTCACCTAAAATCAAAAAGTACAGTTTTTACTTTTTTTTTACAGTAGAACTAAAAAACCTTATAAAGTTAAGGCTATTTATTTGTTGAGTGGCTTTTGGATTTCATAAATAAAATTGGTATTTTTGATCATATTTAAGTAAAATTTTAAGGAAAATATTAGATAATCAATTAAAAAGTCCATTTTGAATTTTTTGGTTGTTACGGCCTTTTGTATTTCAGGATACGATATGTATGTATTTACTTAACGAAATCTTTTGGTTGTTTGTTATGGGAGAAGTCTTTTTTCCTATTTTACGTTTAACTTTTTTTTTATTTACAGTTTTGCACCACTTTCGCACTGAATTACACTCTTTGTTAGAGGTAGTGCAGAAAGTAGAAGTTATTACGTAATTATTTTCCATATACGCAGTGGTTTTTTTTTAAATTCGCAAGACAAAAAAAGATATCAGAAATACTTAAATATAATAAATATAATTTTAGACAGTAACAAAATTAAGACCTTTTTTTGAAAAAATACACAAATAACTGACTGAAAAATATGTAAATTATTTTAAAATCTCTTTACATTTGCAATCGTAAGTCTTTTGGAAAAAGACGAAAACTTAAACTTCTATTCTTTTGCCAACAATTTGAAGTGCTATCGTTGCTATTGTTTAACCTTTGCCCTAAAAAATATTTTTAAGTCTGATTTTGTAAAACTAACGAAAACTCTGAACGAGTTTTTAACTTGCAGGTTAGAGATGAAATAAACATTTTTCTTTTAATGTGTTATTTTATAATTTTAATGGTTAAAGTTCATGGATTAATTCTGTCTAAGAAGTTAGCAAAAATTTATTTTTTTAAATTTTATTTCTTGGGTATTTTACCTCCTATGATTTAAGATTAGTAGATTTTTTCTAGTATTTTATGTTATAATTTTATATTTTTTGATCATTTTATTTAATTTAGTTTTTAGATCACTCAATTAAGATTGTGCTATATTCTTATTAATGTAAAAAAATATTATTTGCCTGTTTTACTAAATGCTTTAAACTTTAAGTTAAAATTAATTTATTGTGATCAATTTTCTATTTTGGTTTCACACAAACCGTATAAAATGACCACTTTTCTACTTTAAGCCTTAAATATAATTCAAAATATTGGTCTAAGTCTTATGAGAGCAATAATCAAAAACAACAGGATTTATCCGAGTTATTAGAATATTCATGCAGTTTATGTGACAATTGTCGTTGCATGGATTGTCAGGCAAGATACTGTGTTTTCAGCATTAAATGTAAAATATGTAAATGTAAGATTTTTAAATTTTCAGATCGGCTATTTTGATTGCGAAAGTTCCGATGATAGTAATTCGGAATACTCTTTTCATTTAAGTGCTTATGATGAGGACGATGATCTGGATGTTGCTACCAGTAACAAAAATTGTGGTGACAAACAACCATTGGAATTGAAAACCTCTTACGAAATACCCAATTGTTTAGCCATAACTTATGGTGATTCTTGTAAAAATATGGACAATAACCAAAATGACATCTATAACATACAAATAGATTCTAATATACCAGCAAATTGCGCTATGGCATATTCCATAAGCGATGTAGGAAGCTATGCCAATGACCAGTGTTGCCAACAATGTTTTTTTGAAAGTACTAGAGGTGGTAGCGATTGTGTTAGTGGTGAAAAGTTAAAAAAACAGCAACATAGAGAATCACCAATCGTGGATCATTAACAACAAGAGAATTTGTAGAAATTCTTTAGCAACAAATGGTAAACGTGCCAAAAATAAAATGCTTCAAGATCTTTAACAAATTTTAGATTTAAAATTGCTAAAACTTATTTATAGAAAGTAATATATATTTATATGTATATTTTAACGAAAATTTAATAATATTCAAAATATTCAGCAAGTGCTATTATAATTGAAAAACCCTTAAAATAAAAACAAAACAAATTAATTTAAAAAAAAAAACGAAATTTTTGAAAGATCAATAAATAATCCGTTACAAAAATTAGTTTCAAGAATAAAAGTAATATTAACTTTTTCAGGCCTGATGATGTTATATGTAGTAGGTTGGGAATTTTAAAATAGTAATAAATATTTATTTTTAGGTTATTGATTACCCCCCGTTTTTCTCTCCAAAAGATTGAATCATTTACTTAAATCATAACATTTATTTAATTGTTTTAAAATTGGCTGTATGAAAGGAAATAACTATCCTAATGCGCAAAAAAAAAACAGAAATTTATATTAAAATGAAACTGCCTAAAACGAATTTTAAAAAATAAAAAAAATATATGGAAAAATGTACTTTCTATTATTGCCACTTATTTTCTAATTTCCAATGGTTAAACAGTATAAAAATTATTTTAAATAAATATAAATAAAAAATAATAAACTTTAAAATCTATACATATGAAAGAGTAGCGTTACTGACTGTTTCATTATCAAAAAGGGTGAAAAAGGGAAAAAAACTAGCTTAGACCCTGTCTGCTTCACTATCCCAAACTTTGTCCTTTTTCTACAACGTAATTCTTTTTCAAATTACTAAATAACACGTTTTTCCGTTATCTATATTTTTGGTACTTTTCACCCCCCTTCTTATCTAAAAATTGTTTTTTTAAACAGATTTTTGTTTATATAAAAAAGTACCAATATGTAGTAGAATTTGTATCCCTATACGTTTAAGTTTCCAAAAAGGACCGAAACATATTCTTTTTTTTTTTGGAGAAGTGATGAACGCAGGTAAAGTTATGTCTCTTTCTTTATTAGTTTAAAAGTAACAAGGGCACCAAAAAAGTACCAAAATATAATTTTTACACGTTCTTATCCTCTAGGCTGCCAAACTTCAAAAAAGTACCAGGCACCTGTCCACTTATTTTTTTTTAGCAAAATAAACTACATTTTAAATTTATTTTGTGTCGTTTTAAGTTAAGCAGCTATAAGATTACCGATTGTTCTGTTTTTTTATCCCTTTGATATTTAAATTTACAAACATCTATTTTACGTGGATCTATACAAAACCACAGTCCAAAGTTCATGTCATGTTCAGCTTTATGCCAATCAGTCAAAATCATTTACTTAACTATTTATATATACATTTCAATAATAGTATTTATTTTAAATATGTAGATTTGTTGACCTTTTTTATTGTTTAGTTGTGGTAATTGTTCAGCATAAGGTCCGTATGATAAATAAAACAAACAAACGTATGTTTTTGTTTTTGTTTTGTTAGTTGTTTATTTATTTTATATTTTCTCAATATTTCGACTCAACTTTGTTGGTCATCTTCAGGAGATGTATTTTTAATTAAAATCTTTTTAATTTTAAGGTTGTTGTCGTCCTGTTGTCTTTTGTCAATAATAGTATTTATTATCAATTTTTGTGGATAATTTTCTGGCCAGAAAATTGAAGGTAATATTATTAAAAATTAATTAAACAATTTTTTTTTTTTCATTTTAAAGGTATATTTTTTGTCGCTTTGATGTTATTGTTTAAACTTCTAAGGAAAAAAATAAATATATTAAAATGAAAAAAATTGTTGGTTGGTTTCTTGAAAATTTTTTTTTCAATTTGTTTTTTAATTTTTGCTTAATCATACAACAACTTTGAATTTTTTGAAGAAATAGTTTGAAAATCTCCTGATGATCTGGTAAAAGCACAGTTTAAAACTAACAACAAACTTTGCAAATTGTTTTTAAAATTTTTTATACAAAATTTTAGCAAAAAATAAAATGATTTTTTAGAAAATTTTTTTAAATTTTTTATTCGACCTCGTTTTTTTTATCAGATTCATATGATTTTTTCTTTAATTTAAAAAAAATTAATTAATTTACACTTCTGCTTATTTAACTTCTTCTTTCTGTATGTGTCATTAGTTGTTTGTAAATCCCTTACAAAATCGTGTTTATCTTGTATCATCCTCGATTTTTAATAATGCAGTTAAGCCGCCGATTGTTACATCACCCTCAAAGAATGTTACGACAACCTTTAAAGTGCCTCGGGGCATTTGACTGGGCCAGGTGTCTGTATTTAACTCAATATCCTTAATATAATATTCCCCAGCTGGTATAGGACACAATCCGTCATCATCGATGTAGGGTATATTACTGTTTTCGCCATATGTAAACGAGGGCTGAACAAACTCTTTGTAGAATTTCTTAAAGCCCTCACAAATTTGTGTTCGCGGAACGTCCATTGCCATTTTTTTATAGTTGCCATCCCCATTAGGACTGGTGTACATTTCGACGGTAAATCCAAAGCTGTCATCATCCATGTCGACCATAATAAACAAGGAGCCATTAAGAAAACGGTTGCGTCCCACAATTTCAAGATGACTGAAATCAATTAGAGTTTCAGTTGTACCCTCTATGGCTATCAATTCGTCGTTGGCCACTATATAATCTTTATCCTGCTAAAACAAGTAAAGTAACATAAATTTTATACAACAACCTTAGGCAGCCCAACGAAACTTACCATACAATGATAGCATCTCAATAGTCCCAAAAGTACAATTAGTGATAATAAAGCCTTCTCCATTGTTTTCGCTTGTTAAGAGCAAAGCTTCTACTACGATCTGTTGCCTGTTAAATCAACGTTTTATTGCAGGCAAAATCATTTAAGTACCAACAATAAATAAATTGTTTACTCTCCCATGACACGCAAACTATTAGTTTATAACAATCGTTTCCGGTTTTAATTAACAATTAACATGTTGTTTCACCTTTTCACCAACAATGTTTTAACGAGATTATTTATTGTTAATGTTAAACACACATTTGTAGATACTAACATAAACTTGTGTGCATATATGTACATGTACATATATGCAATAACAACAACACAAAAAATATCTATAATTTAATAAACAAATTAGTATGTTTATTTATAAATAAATAGTTATAAATAATTTCGTGTTAAATTTCTCAATTACTTACGAATTATTAATTATTATTTCGTAATAATTGAGTTGAAATAAATGTTGGTGGTAATTAATTGAACGCAGCCTGTAACAAATTAGATTAATATGGAGAAAAAATAATTTTAGTTTTGTTTGTTTTGATAATTTTTAAATATTTCTTAAAGGATTTTACAGTGTAAAAGGATTATTAAAAAAAAAAAAAAATTATTCGAATGGCAAAGTATTCGGTAGCCGCAACGAATCTATTCTAGATGAAATAACGAGAACATTAAGGATCTATCTTTTATATTAAATTTTCAATTTAAAGTTAGTTGTAGTTTAATTTATTTTAACAAACATAAAAAATAAAATTAAAAAAGAAAAAGAAAACACTTTAACATTATACAAATCAAATTAAACAAATAGAAATAGAAATAAAAAAATATGTAAATAATGTCGAACAGAGGAAAAAATTTATTAAATCTTAACAGAAACGAATACGTTAATCGTCGCATAGAAGAAAATGAAAAATTTCCCGAATTGACAATACGTTTAGAAGAAATCGACACAGTTCTCTTACTATTGGATTCTCAGGAGGAATCGGTATTGATTAACAGCCTAAAGCACATCATGGAATTCATTCGCAGAAATGACGAAAACGTTGAGGTGCTAAAGGAGAAAAAACTTTTGGATTTATTATTGGAAAAACAATTGTATCGTCTAAATTCGAGTATTTTAGTTAAAAGGTTGTCGCTGTATTTGGTCAGTTTTATAATGGAAAATGTGAATAGTTTGTTGGATTTTGAAACGTCAAAGACAAATGAAATTGTTAACTCGTGTTTGTCATTTTATATCGAGGAAGATGATTATTTCTGCTGTGAGTATTTGAGTGTTATCATCAATAAATGTTTAGAGGATCCGCAAATTGTTGAAATTGTCCTGAAAGATCAATCATTTGTGTTGAAATATTTCTCTACCATTGCAACATCCACAAATCCGGATGGTCTCTTGCATTCTTTTGACTTGATGCACAAAATCTTATTAGTTCTGAACGGAGAGGAAAAACTTAATTTCATTGCCTTTACATCATTTCCAATTGGCCGTTTGATGTGTGAACTGAATTCGGAATATGTCGATATACGCAAAGCGGCCTTAAAAGTTATGCAATTCTTAGTAATGGAATCTAGTGTAAACAATCCCTTAAATCAGGAGGCATGGTCTGTTTTCTTATTGGAGCAACTTATGAAAATATTTTGTGAAAGTAATTTGTCTGAGGAACTAAGGCTCGTAGTCGATGTTTTGGCAGCAGCAATGGGACAAGAATTTAGGATTTCAATGTTCTTTGAATTAAATCTCTTTCAGAAATTTCTAATACGTATTACAGATAAAACTTTGGAATCCAAAACTATTTGTAATGCCTTAAAGGTTTTGACTGAGTGCGCTAAAAGTGCTACAGTGTTACCCCTCTTAGTTTCATATGAGTTAACGCAAAAGCTATTAGAATGTCTACTGGCCACGGATGATGAGAAGCCATCTGTCCATATTATGTTGGGACTAAATCGTCTTATGAAATCAACTCTGGCTGCTAAACGTATTGTTGAATCTTATGAGCAGGGCTTATTAGAAAAAATATTAGGTACATACATACATACATGTGTACATACATACATACATATGTATTTGAAATTTATAAAATAGAGATTTGTTCTCAACTTAATTAAATTCATTTAAAATTTTAGAACTTTTATCTGATAAGGAAATCGATTGTAAAGCACGTGAACAGTCGGCAAATTTATTGCAAAATTTATTATCATATGCTTTTCATAAGACCGCTGCCGCGGTTTTGGATTTACGTCTGCCTGATATTTTGGCGAATATTTTCGTTGAAGATCCTAAAGAACGTTCTACTGATTTGATTTTAGCCCTATTGAATATAATTGAAATGATGAACGCAAATTCTGAGTACCGACATGTAATTTGTTCAAACAATACATTGATTTCACATTTAGGATTTTTGCTAATGGTAAAATATTTTGTTTTCTCTTATGCATATGAAAGGCTTTTTAAAAAAAAAAAAATTATTCTTCTGTATAAAAATTTATAGAACTCATTTTCAACGGCCATTTTGACTACGCAATTGTTTCGCTGTTTGTGTAGCATAGTGGCTGAAGACACGGTGCACCAGCAACTGATCGACTGTTATTTATGTTCATCGATTAAACGAGCCATACAGTCGCTCTCGAATCAAGTTAAAACCGCTGTAACAAATTTTGTTATGCAATCGACCAGATTTCCAATATTTCTATCTGCCTATATAGACTCAGGTGTATTAGAAGGGTAAGATTGCTTAATTAATCGTTCGAAGCTTAAGCTTTCAAATATTAATTAGTTACTTTTTAATTTAGTCTCCTACTCAATCAGAAACATGCTTTCTGTATACACACTTGGACGCCAGCCGTAGAGAGTATCCTCTCTAAAAGCCCCACTCTGAAATTTTGTATACGCAACTGTTTGGGATTCAATGACATAACGGCGGGCCGTGATTTTATGGTTTCCAAGAGAAAATTCAATGATTTTCGCGTGTTTCAATGTATTTTGCGCGAAGAAGTCTCCCCTTTGCATCCAGTGATTGTAGTTAATTTTAATAGAGCTGAAGCTCCACAGGATTTAGTGGTTAAAGTTCATTGTATTTCGGAAAACCGAGAATGGTGTTATTGTCGTTCGCCTGGAGATGAATTTCTACCCAAATATTTGGAAGAGCTAAACAGTACATTGGAACTGAATAATTTAGCCATTAATCCCAAGCGAATTAAGAGTAGCATCGATTTTGATAATTTAGCTAAAAGAGCCAAGGTTATAGCGGAAATTGTAGCTCGAGTTCTGGGCAATAATTTAAAGCTTTTAGATTTAAATACAACTGAGGACTGTTCTGATACGGATGTCAGATGTCATATGAAAGAATTGTGTAAAGAATTGCATTGTTCGTTAATACCTTTGGGCCGTATACGTAGTGGTTGCAAGTTTGAACGAGCTATACTTTTTAAAGCTTTGGCTGATCAGATCGGTTTACCCTGTACCCTGCAGCGTAGTGTGGACGGTCGTGCATTGTTTAATGAACTGCCACTTCCTCTAGAGATGGATCGGGATATTCACTGTGATAAAAAGACCATGACATTTATGCCCTGGCGCCTGCTAAGGCCAACCCATATTATAGATCTGATGTATAATGTAGGTGAACTGTATCCTGTGCAAAGTCGTCAGGCTTTACAGTATTTAAGACTGCATTAAAAGTATATTTTTATATATTTTTGTCCTTTAATAAATAAACTATTTAGATATTGTAGGACACCTTAACCTTTAACGAGCTTTATTTTTAAACTTTAGAATTGATTACTGCTGGCAACACAAAACAAAATCATTGCCATTCAATATTTTTAGGTTTAACTTTTCTCCCTTGGCAATATTGTCGGCAAACTGCCTAAAAATATTTCTAACTAAAAGTGCGCATGTTCTGTCTTATTTTCTTACACATGACATTTGTAATATGTAGTACTTATAACATTCATTCATAAAATAATCCAATTAGGTTGAAGAAAAAAGAAAAAGAAAAAGAAAAAGAAAAAATTTAGAAAAAAAGGATTTAAAATATACTGAAAAGTTTCATGTATTTAAAGCAATGTTCTTTCAAATTGTATGCATTTTAATGGCCTGCAATTATTTTGAAAGTAAGTAAAAACATTAGAATACAAAAGTTATAAAAATTTTCATTCAATTCTATGAAAATCAATACAGTTGCAGTGGCAGGACAATCTTTAACCACTGCCATACATCGCACACAAGCTGCTCAGGAACGTATAAATGATTTGAAATGTCACAAATGTGACACCATGGAGGATGGTGAGGCCTGTGTCGATATTTTAAGCTCCAACACTACCAATTTCATGCACAAGTGTGAGGGTGAGGAATTCATTTGTATGGTATGAGCATTTCTTTACATCCTAAATTTGGCATCATTAAATGCTGACATATCCTTTTTTTGTCTATCAGGTTAAACGTTTCTCTTACACCACCAGCACTGAAAACTCAACCAGTTCACCGAAAATGTGGTCCCTTGACAGAAGGTGTGCCGTCAACTGTGAACCTGGCTGCATTGTTATTGGTGAGCGAACAAAATTGTATGCCTGCACGTCTTGCTGTGAAACTGCTCTTTGTAATACAGGCAGAGTTTCTGCCTCATCTCTGTTGTATCCTCGCATTGAAACGGGCATTGGCACGTTGATGAATTTTATAACGTTTGCGAATGTTCTAAGATACATATCCTAAAGTTGCCACACTTTTTTTGCTCGATACTTACCATTGACAAATTTTCAAAGAATTTCAAGGACCAGTGCCAAACAAAAGTGGTTTTTTCTTTTGGTAAATTACATATATATTTATTTATATTTAAAAAAAGCCCTTTTTGAGTTAAATAACAACTTCTTAATATGTAGATGAAATGTATTAAATAATATAAAATAATTAATTCTTTTGAAAAAAAATTAACCATAAATGATAAAAAGTTTGTTAAACGAAGTTAGCAAAAAAGAGAATTAATAAAGAATGTTTCAACTAAGATCAAAGAAATACAATGCGAATTCTTTTGCAGATTTTATGCTCTTAAATTTATGTGCGTTTATTGCAAACTATAGTCAGACTTTTTCTTTAACCCAGATATGCCGACGGGCACACTAGTGCAACAA
>NDXZ01007767.1:0-12706 GCA_003055125.1 Paykullia maculata | reverse complement strand
AACCTTGAGATCAAAAGTGTGAATTTAAATTCTAATTAATAAACAAATTACATATATGTTAAAATACACAAATCAGTAATTGAATCGAAAGTAGCATTATCTTCATTTTCGATGTCAATACTGAATTAAATCTTTGAATCATGTTTTCAGTTGATGTTACAAAAAGATTTAAAAAAAAATTTGTGGAAATTATTTACAAAGTATCGCCATATACTTGAAAAATAGCCAAGAATCTCGCCAATCGCCATTCTTAAATTTACATCGCCATAAACGATTTTATATCGCCACGTTTGGCGAGAAATCGCCATATCTGACAGCACTGCTTGCAGTGATCATATTATATTTTTTTTATAAAAACTTTTGTTTTTAAATAATCTAAATTGTAACAACTATCTTTTTTCCTTAAAAATTATGATAAATAATGAAAAATTAAAAAAAAAAACATTTTAAGTTTAATCTTTTCACCCACGTTTTATACCCTATCTTCTACACATACACACGTGCTGTTATTTTGTTTTATCGTTTTTTCATCATTTTTTATTGCATCAATCTACAATGTAGATTCTGCATACATAATTTAAAAAAAAATGCATGAGTTTGTAGCATATAAATATAAAGGTTTTATTTCTTCTCTTCTCTTATTTTTCTGTAATTTTTTTTATGTTCCCCTAGGGGATGCCACTTTAATCCGATTGAGACTGAAATTGTCAATTTTATAATTAAGGTTAAAAATTGTAGCTGGTTGAGTTTTAAAGTAAAAAACAATGTTTAAATTAATTTACTTTAAAGAAATTGTTAATAAATATATTTTATTAACATTATACTCAATTGGCATAGTAAAAAAGAACAATTTATTACTCCTTCGTCCCTTTTAAAGAGAAAAGTATGAATGTATGTTTGTTTATATTCTTTAATATTTTAATTAATGGCTAGGACAAAGTAGTAACGAAATGAAATATATTTTAGTTTATAGATTTTATGGGAAAATGTTATTCATTTTGAAATTAATGGTATTAAGGACTTTATTAAAAATTTTGCATTAAAAAAATTATCGTAAACAAAATATGTTTCATTATTGGAGACAAGGATTACGGTCGAGTTGCGACCACAAGGCGACTACTAGTGTATTTTTTATTATTTATTTAAAATAAGTTTGTTCAACTTTTGTTAGTAAGTTTCTTTATTGCTTTTTTTCAATTCTAATCACTCATGCATTAAACAATTTAAAAAATAAGTTTATGGATTTTTTCATAAAATGGCCTATAAATAAAAAATTATTCCTTTGTTTATACAACTGACTGGTTCGATTTTTCAAAATCTATATACATATGTATTTATAACATAAACTTAAACAAAGTCCTCTCCTAATAGGCATCACCTTATAATTATAACGCCTCTTATTATAATTTTAAAAACAGTGGGATCTTTTCCTTATACTAATAAAAAAAATTAAATTTTCAAAAACAAATGTAGGAATTAATGAAAAAACTGTGCCACTTTCTTTAAATTGTTAATTTGCAAAAGTGTAAACAAAAGTTGCATAAAAAATAGATAAATTTTATTATTAGTCTTATATTTAGAATGAAACATCTTAACCTGCAGTCCAGCAGACGAATGTCCTGCATTACTCTTAAAGAAAACGCCAACAATATCAGCACATATTTTCAATGCTGCGTTAGTTTAAAATCTTGATTTTTATCGGTTTATTTTTATTTATTTGTCTTCTGTTTCTCTATGTAGGAAAGTGGGCGTACAGTATCATATATGTACATATACATACAACTGCACATACATGTTTTTTTTAACACAGAAAATACATAAAATTGTATTCAACTTGGCAACAACACTTGGATAGAAGAAAAAAAATAATTTAATTGAAAACATTTTTGTACTATAAAGGATTTAAATATTGGCAAGAAAGTTTGTCATTCCGTTTGTAATTTCTACAATATTCATTTGCGACCCCATAAAGTATATATATTCTGAATCCTTATAGATAGGGAAGTCGATTGAGCCATGTCCGTCTGTCTGTCTGTCCGTCTGTCTGTCTGTTGAAATCAAGTTTTCTCAGCCCCCCAATGTTGTACGGACACGTTATTGGTATCAAACAATCAGAAATTAGGCATGCTTTTTGAGAAATTTAAAATAAAAAATTTCGAAATATGAGCAAAAAAAAATTTTTTTTCGAGATATCGGCAAAATTTTTTTTTTTTTTTTACGTAAATACACTGAGTGAAGGGTATATAAGATTTGGCACAGTAAAATATAGCGCTCTTACTTGTTTTATAAATTTTTTTTTAGTTTGTGTAAAAGGGAAAATATCATATAGCAAATAATTCTGTAAAAAACCGGCCGTGACATTTTTCTATTCTCCTTTAATTCTATACATATGAGCCAAAATTAGCGTACAGAATGCAATCGTGTTAGTGATAGTTTTTTAAAAGTTTCTTTGCTGTGTTCAATACATTTACTAAAAGGATAAGTGGCGGATAAAAATAAGTTCTAATTAAACAGGTATTCCGTGTAAGTACTTAAAAAGTTATGGACCTAAAGAATTTAAAGATGAGAAACTTATATATAAGACGTTTTTTTTTAAGTGGTTAGTTAAGTTTTCTTTTAATGCAGAGAAAAAATAATAAATATTTAAATTAATTCGATAATATTTGCAATTCGTAGTAAATTGCTTTTGTTGTTGTCAGAAATATATTTTACAACTCTCTTTTAAATGTATATGTATTATGCAAATATGTACGTATGTAAGTATGTATATGCGTTCAAAATACAGGGTACATATTTAAAAATTTTTGCTGACAGTTGCGGTTTATGTCTTAAACTTTAAATTAATAATTATAATTACTAATTAAAAAAATATAAATATATATATTTTTTTTGTTTATAGAATATTATCAATAAATAAAATTCACTATTTTAAAAAAGATATTCAAAAAATTATTGATTTTTACTACAGAAAATTTGTCATAATTTTTTTTTGTAATGTAATAACATTTATAATGGACATCAGATAAATAAATATATGTACATTTACATAAAATTATAACAAAATTTTAAATTTAAGAAATGGGCGTGTGACAAGTATCGTGTATTTAATACAATTTAAAGGCATTTGTATCGGGGAAAAAATTTATTAAACCGAAAATAAGGCTAAAAATTATTTTATTACCTTATAATTTTCTGCAATTTAATTTTAATTTGAAAACACCATTAAAAAAAAAGAACCAATATTTTTTTGTTTAACCTTTATATGCAAATTTTTTGTATATGTATGTAAAAATTTGTTTTAATTTTTTTTTTTATTTAAGAAAAAACAATACATTTATTTTTTTAACTAATTTCTACTAACTAACAAAATAATGAAAAATTATATTGTTTCATTTTTTATTTATTTAGTTGTTTTTTGTATATTGTTTAGAAGACGGATGTTTGATATTTGGTTGGAAACAATTTTTCTTTGTAATTAATTTTTGTTGCTTTATTTGTTAATGAAAATTTATAATTTTGTGCTCAAGATTTACTTTTTTACGGTAAGTGTCTGCTAAAATATTTAAAAGTCTTTACTAGATATAGATTTTTTCTTTGTTATTACTCTTATTTTATTTCGTTTATGCGAGAGCTTAGTGTTAATAGAGCAACGTTACCGACAAGACTTGTAATAATTTTAAGGAATACAGTTATACAATCGTTGCTTTAGCCATAATATTTGTTCGCGTACAGGGTAGTGTTGCCAAATTTTTTATCTTCTTCATTAAAACGAATGTAAAATCCCTTATTTTGAATTTTTTTAATCAGATTAAATTTTTGTTATATATGTATGTATATGTACACATATACATACATAAAAACACATGTTTTTAATCAATATTTAGCAACAATTTTTTCTTTTGTAAGTTTGTTAATAAATTTGATTCACTTTTATATAAAAATCTTATAAATAAAATAAATAAATATCTAACAAATCTTCTAACCTGACAACACAGACAAAGGGGTATATGACTAGGTACCTAGATTTAATCGAATGAGAGCGAATATTTTAGGAAAGACGTCAAAAGAGAGCGCACGTATAAATTTAAGGGGACTATAGTTTTCAAAACGCGCGCACAGTAGTTACCAAAAAAGGACATGTTACAACTTTTTAGTAGTCATTTTGCTGAGCAAACAAACACAGCTAAACGTATTTTTTCATAGGAACAGCACAACAAAACTCTTCTAGGATGAACTTTTCGGTTGGCAACATACCTTTAAACACAAAAACAAGGCAAGACATTAAAATACTGCCACGCAGTACAAAAGAGAGAGAGTTATTTATACTCTTTGAGGCTAAAAAGACATTAGCTTTATAAGTTAATAAGCAAACAAATGCTAAAAGGATATTATTTCAATATTTTTTATCGTTTTTTCTTTAAGTCACTACAGCTTTGTCATTGGGTGGAAATTCTGACTCAGCTAACTTTAAACCAATACATAGTGATTTACCAGATAGTCTTAGTTCAACAGTTGATTATTTCTTTATTCGCTAGTTTTTAATTTCGGCTGTCAAACTCCACACGCCAGTTTTAAATTGCAAATTTCATATTTTAATATATGTAATTTAATGTAATAATTTGACATTATTTAGATGAGAGGAGTTTGTTTACAATTCAGTTATATGTATATGTGTAATTTTGTCTATTTCAGCGAGTATTGTTTAATTAACGTTTGTCCACCATTGTAGTTTACAATTTACAAATTTTTTTCTTACTTAAAAAAGTACTTTTATGCACTTTCTTTAGATCACACTTCATCATCTCTGTTGTGCTCCATGAAAGAAAAGCTTTTAGGGATGCCAAAGTGTCTATAAAGTAAAAAAATACAATCTACACATGAATGTATGTATGTACATTTCATGCTGATAGAAATATATTTGAAAGAATATTGCTTTTTTTATTTTATGCTTTTTTCAATAATTTAATTTGAGGTGGACTTTTGATTTAAAGAACATGCATGTTAAGATATAAAAAACAATTAGAAAATTGACTTCACGAAATTGCTAAGTAAGTAAAACACAACAATCGATGAAAAGGTATAATATGATGTCCGTCTGCTCGGCCGTCTAGAGCTTGCAATTTTAAGGGCTCAAGGGCAAACCATATTCATTTTCATTATAATAGGTCTACAATAGATACTGTCTACACCCGAAAACATTTTTGTACCGTGACAAAAAGATTTTAACTTTTTAAAACCGTAACAAACAGATACTAAATACACGGTCAACCGTAATCCTTATGAAAAACAATAAATTTCTAAGCTATAGATACTTATTCAGTTTTTTAAATACTTTATATGTATGTAAACATACATACATATATGACGCCTGTTTTTTTTTTTTTGCCAATTAAATGTTGCTAACAAAAAGTGTCATTCGTTGATCATTCAAAATGAGGCAAAAATAAAATATTTTTTTAGTTTTTTCTCTACAATATTTCGCAATGTAGAAAGGGTTATATTCTATCTTATTAATTGTATGGTTATTTTCCATTTGAATTATCACACACGTAAAGCAGGAAAATAACAAAGCACACACAGACTGTTTAATCAGTTACTTTGTAAATTGGGTCGAGTACTACTTTAAATACACTCAGAAATTTAAAAATAAACAGCAATAGGAGGTGGAATAGATTGAATAGAGTCTACGTAAAAATGTAATTGACAAAACATGGCAAAACTGTTAACATTAACCCAATATTTCTAAAAACAGACCTGCAGAAAATTTGTTTACTACATTATAAACTTTTCACCTAATAGGAAAATTTTTTGGAAAAATAGGCTTAACATACATTTAAAGTTAAAAATTTGTTTAAACCGTCAAGGTAAAAGTTTGTTAAGCTTGCTTTCCTTAATTGCTTTCCTTTAGAAAATTCCCTTACAATTATATATTTGTGAGTCATGTATAAGACTCTTTTAATCTACTTTATCTTGTAGTAAAAGAACAATACCCTCCCCTATGTCATTGCCATCTTTACGTACGTACTCACATACAAACATCAAACTATAAGGATTTGACATTTGCACAGTTGTTGCTCAATTTTCTTTAAAAAAAACTACACGAATAACGATTAAAATAATGCTTCTTACGAACTGTTTCCCAAGTATAAGTGCACTTATTTTTGTTTATGTATGTACATACATATTTAAACACATACATACATATGTATATGTATGAATAAATAGTGTATATGTGAATGTACTACAATACATAAATATGTTCGAGATTTTAAAGAGCTGGGGAAAAAATTAGTAATTGCGCAAGGGCTCTTTATTGATTTTTCTTTCACCATCATCCTTATCCTTACTATAGAAGCAACAACGTCGATAAAAAAAGACCACACACTCCAGGGATGTCCGACTTAATGTTTAAAAATATAATAATAATATTATTATTAATATCGTTGATCTCAGGTAAAAAGACCGTAACTCGAATTTTTTCGAAATTGACGTTTTAGTGAAATCAATTCATTTCACTCAAATACACCTCGTCACAAAAAATTAGTGCAATATTTTCAAAAAGAACGGTTTTACAAGCAATTGTATAAAAAAATTAACATGTTGATGTACCTATACAAGTTCCATTATGTTTTTACCTTCTCCTGTAAAATTACGATTATGTGAGTTAGGGCTTTTCTACATGAGACCGACGATATATTATTTTAGAAATTATGTAAAATAACTTTAATAGAAATCATCACTAAGATTTACCAAAAAAAAAAAAAAAATCTTCACCAAAATATAATTCTTAATTTTTATTTAAAACAATAACAAAAAAAGGTTTTGTTGCAATAAAGTTATATTTTAATTCTTCTGAACTTGTGAGTTTAATAGATATTTACGGACTTCCTGATAATAAAGCAATGAGCAGTCTAAGCTGATTAACAATTATAAACTTAATTAACCCTATTAATTTAACAAAAATTAATTATAAAACAAATTTAATAATTCTATGGTTAATAATTGGCATAAGAAAATGTGTAAAAATCGCCTACGTCTTCCTAGAAATTGCTACATATATGTGAAAACTCTGCCACGCACATGCAATCACTCCCTTTAAAAAAATATATATGTACATACCTATGTATATGTACTTACAATATAAATTGGTGTTTAAAATTGAAAAAAATGTCCATATGGCATTAAGAATTTAATACCTTTTCCTACACTCTTTAAGTAGACTTGCCAGATGGGTGGGTTAAGCCAGATCTTTAAGTTGTAAGCTAAAAAGTAGCTTAACTCTTAGTTACTCAATTTCTAGTCTATTATTTACGTAAATACGTAATAATCGCTTTAATATTATGAAGGGAATAATTTTTCTGTTATGTCAATATTTATTGTTAACGATAACTAAATCGTGCAGCATTTTAGCGATTTCTGCCAATACTAATTATGTTCATCTCCAGTTTTCAGCAGTAATTAAATTGCTTATTTGTTGCAAAAATGTTATTTGTTATTTCTGACTCCTTTAACGTTTTTTTTATCTTAAACTTTCCTGCGCTGATAAAATGCTTATCTTATAAATGTACATATGTATGTATAGAACCATGTGTGTGTGAGTGGGGTGCTTCTTATGTCAGTATCTGATAATTACTGGTTCAATTAAATTTTTACAGCGCCTTACTTCGTAGTTTAACAACAAATATAGTTTTCTGTTTTAATTGTTTCTATGTTAATTGTTAAACATCAATAAAAATTACTTTTTGTTATATAAAGTTCGTTTTTCCTGTACTTTATGAATTTACGAAAAATCGTTATATCGATATTTTTAAATCGATATATACCGATCGGCAACGATATTGGAAAAAATATTGATAGAAAAAATATCGCAATTTTTTTGCATTTGCCCATCCCTAGTATAAACATATGCATATTAAAATTGTCCAGATCACAACCACGACAAAGGTTGTTTGTTTTGTTTGATAATGTGTTTTCTTTAAACCAAAAATAACTTACATATTTAAATTAATTTTAAAAGTTAAAAAAATGATTCACTTTGATTCATTTTTATACACAAACATTTTTCATTCTATATTGTTCTCCCAGTTAAATCATGCTTAGAAAATAAATTCATGATCAAGGTTTTTTCGCATGTATGTATGCATGTATTAGCATTTTGACTCATATAGTAAACAATGTAAAACAATAATATGAAAAAAAAACTAAATAACCAAAGTTTCAAAAACAGCATTAAGTATGCAGTAACACACAATGTATTTGTTATAAATTTTAATGTATGTACATACATACATATGTATGTATATGACAATGTCACGCAGTTCATGCCTACAACAAATACTTATAGTAAAAATGCTAAAAAGCTTTTCTTACACACAATTACATATGTAAGAGAATTTGTAAAACAATAAAAATCAATAGGTATGTTTTTATACAGTTTGTAACAAAAAATAATTCATAGCTATTAAATTACATATGTAAATATGTATGTATGTCTGTACACATATCACTTTAATAAAATTTTAGTTTACACTTGATTATTTAGATAAAAAGGTTATCACGAGTTTGTGAGAAGGCTTTTGTTTAACAAAGTCCCTTTGTATGTCTTTTAAGGAGTAAATTCAGTCATTAGTGAGCTATTTGTAAACTAAAATGATAACTATTGTTTGACTCATGACTAATTAGGCCATAGCGTCCGATCCTGTTATTGACTTAAGCACATAGTTATGTTTTAGTCAAAGGCTGTTAAAAAGTTTGTTTCTCGTATTACATGATAGCATGTTTATTTTCATTTGTTAAATGACTATATAAAAACCTGATTCTATAAAATAAATTGTTGACTTTAATATTATTTTTCAGAAAATATTTTTTTGCTGATTCAGTAAAAATGTTCTCTAAATAAAAAAAATTATTCTAAAAAAAATTTTTTTTTTTATAAATTTAACAATTTAATAAACATAATTGAGGGATTCCCAAGCTAACCTATGTATATAATATAATAATGTCATATGCCCTAAAAATTTAAAATGGTTTAAGTACTTTGTTGCTGCTTTTTCCGTTCGGCTAAGGATAGTTTACTAAAGCACAATAAACATAGCAGTCAGATTCATATTATTTTAGGACACTTTTAGTATAAAAAACAACTTAAACCATTTTTAATTTTTAGGACATATGACATTATGATATCATAAGTAAGCTTGTGAATTCCTTAAATGTTTGTTTCTGTAAACATATAATTATTTGGAAAACACTTTTTTTCAATTGTTTTGTTTTAATTTACAAATTTTTTGATAGGTCCTATTTCAAACAAAATTTTATCTGATTCTGTACAATTTTTTATTCAATCAAAAATTGAAATATTTCTAAGGCACAAACGACTGAGATATAAGCAAAAAAACACGACTGTCTTTTTTTTATCAACAACAAACTAAATAGTTGTAGTTATGTATGAATGTACGTTATATCATGTAATTGTAAAGGGCGTTTAAGATTCGGCACAACCAACTTTAGCAATTCGACTTGTTTTAAAAATGTTTGTTTTATAAATACATTTTTACATCATTTGCATTGTGTCGTTTGTTACATTTTTTCTTTTGATTTTCACAAAAGGGCCACCTCCTCTCATCATTTACACACCCACAGATTTTGTTGTGACATACTTTAAATAAAATTAGCAAATTTCATCTATTAGACGATTGAGTAATAAATAAACACACAATAGAAAAGGAATTTACGTTACAATAAAATATTGATTTTGACGTGCTTTTAGGTGTGTTCGAGTACTTTTTTGGTATAAAATATTTACTTGAGACATAAAAAAAAAACAACAAATTTAAAAAGTCCATCATTATTATAGCCATCGTCACTGTAGCCATATTTGACGATTTTGGCACTCAATTAATTTAAATAAATTTTATATAACTTTATAACTAAGCAGCTTTACAACTTTTTAACATTTCTCTAAATCTATATTACAGTTTTATTACGGAGAAAAAAATTAATTCGAAAACATTTTTTTTAACACATTGGATTCAATGAATGTTTTAAAAACACAATGTTTTTTTCTTTTTGTCATTTTTAGGATAAACCAATAAGAACGCTTTATTCGGCTGTGCCAAATCTTCTATACTCTTCACCAAGTGTATGTATGTTTGTAGGTATTTATATGTTCGAAAGGTAGTTCAAGTGGTGAAAAACTTATTTTTTTTATAATATAAATGTTTGTCCATGTAGGTTTTTCGCCTATTTCTTTAGGGATTCTGGGCCAATTAGTCCAATTTTTATTAATAATGTCTATTTCAAACCTGCAAAACAATAATTTTTTTGGCGTAAAAAACAAATAAAAAAAATAGTCGTCTTTTTTTGCTTTTATCTCAACCGGGTATTAATTGATATTGCCAGGTTTCAATACAGATTTTCTCGAAAATATTTCCAAAAGTTTGATACCACAAACAACTATAGATGACCTATGGAAGCTACGAAAACTTGATTTCAACAAACACACGGGCAGACGGAAATGGCTAAATCCACTTCCCTATCTATAAGGATCCAGTATATAAATACTTTATGGGGTCGCAAATGACGGAATGACAAACCTATATTTACCCTTGCCACAGAAATTCGATTAAGATTTCAAACTTTAAGATCAATGTTATCATATTTTCCAATAATTTTTTTAGAATCATGACTTTATATGTTCTGGTAATTTTAATTAATTTAATGTAATTATTGGTAAAACTATGTATTTATATATGTGTTGTTGCATTTTGTCACCTATTTTAAGCCATGTTAAGTTAAATAGTAAATTGATCAACGGGTTTGTTATGTGCTATAAGTACGTAGTTCTTAAAGATTTTATGGTGTTGTTTTAAAAAATTTTATTTTTTTATAAAAATGTAATTTCTGCAGTTGCTTGCTTACATCTCTGTTCATAAGAAGCCGATTTTGATTATTTTTAATATGAAAATTACAAAAATTACAGAAATGACCTCGAAGGCAACAATTATTTCTAAAAGTAAACTAGGACTAAGAAAACTTTATCAATTTAAAAAAAATTTTTTTTTTCAGAAATATTGAGCCTATATCTTGCCAATTCTTAATCGATTAGACCGAGATATTCTGGATATGTATAAAGATGTCTACACAATATCTGAGAGCGTAAAAATGGATTTTTGTATGAAAAACTTAGGACAAATCAGAAGCAGTCGAGGTTTTTCTCTTTTTCTTTGCTTTATCTTCCTATAACAATTGTAAAAAATGTATTTTTGTTAACGCTATTACAATTATTGTTAATATGTAATTGAAAAAAATATTGCTATTTTCTAGTCTATAAAACTATTGTTTGCAAGTAATTTTATTACTCGTAAAAATATTATTATTATTTCTAACATTTTTAAAAAACATAAAAAAGTTGTTTAATTTTTTTTTTTTTTTTTTTGCAAAATAGTAAACTGGAGCAAGATGCCAAAAGTAAGCTAAAATCTAAATAATAGCTGGTAGTTTTGGCATCACTGCCCTGATGTGCAGCACGAATAAAGAGAATGCGAGTGATATTAAAAAAATTTGTTTACTGATCATGGCAAGCACATACACACTTACTCACTCACACACACACACACACTCCTACTTAATGTAAAGAAAGTGAATTTTTGTGTAACTCATTTGAGGGTGGGGAGGTCATACTTTTACAGTATTTCTGTCTGATCTTTTTTATAGTGTTTTTAATAGAACAATATAGTAGATCATTAACCAGCAACAAATACGGAATAGGAGATTTTAAAAATGCCGGCTAATTTGATTTTTTTATGACTGAATAGGTATGTTGAAATTTTAATACTCATTTTAACATTTATGGAAATACGTGCTAGGGGGATTGTAAAAGTGAAAATGAATGTATATTTGTGAATCATAAAATAAAAAATAAAAAAACGATCTCTTCTTAACCAACATTTAAATGTAGTTTTGTAGCTGACTAAAGCAAAACGCGTGCTTTTGTTAAACATAAAACGCGTGTGCAGTACATATGTATGTATTCAAGATCACCTTGTGCTTTGTTTTCTTTTTTTCGCTTTTTAATCTTCAGGTGTAAATAAGAAGCAGCAAAAACGTTGAAAGAAAAGGTAAGAATAAAATAAAAAAGCAACATTGACCCTTTTAAAATAATTATTTTATTATGATCTCTCTTAATTCAACTTGTAGTTTTTCCGGTCCAACAGAGAGACCTTAGAAAAGAGAATACAAAACAACAACTATAACAAAAGCCAGCCGCATTTCATTGTAATGCATTTTAGTCATTTTATTTTTATTTCATGCGAATGACATCAGAGAAATTTTGGCGCCGTTAGTTTTTAGGTCAATTGGCAAAAACCACATAACAAAAGTAATGAAAACTAAGAAAACTTAGATAAAAAAAAAACATTTTAAACCAACTTTTGAATTTTAGAATTTAAATAGGCAACCGTTATTTTACGCTAAATAAAAATTAAGTAAGAAATATATCAAAAACAAACAACCAAAGAAATTGAATGGAAAAATATGCGTCATACCAATAGTTTAGAGTCTAAACTTTAGAGTGATAAATATTAGATATTTATGTACATATGTATGTGTATAATGCAGATGACGTTGCAAAGAAACACAAACGAAAATATGTAATTTAAAATATGTATGTACATCAGCGTTGCCATTTCTCAAGTTTTCCCTTGTTTTG
>NDXZ01007765.1:2768-19226 GCA_003055125.1 Paykullia maculata | reverse complement strand
TTAATAGAAATAATAAAAATTTATTGGAGTTTATATGTATAATTATATGTTTAATTGTTGAAAGTTTTAAACCTGACTCGTCCGCACTGCTTTAACGACAATTAAAGGTATAAAAAAAAGAAACAAGCATTTATAAGAGCTGGTCGATCAAAAAAAATTTTTTTTGAATATTATTTTTTTTCGATGTTAAATCGACACACTCATTGGAGATGTAAACAAAACCAATTTTATCGTAACGAATAAATATTACAAACTTTTTCACAATTTCTTAATCAAATTAACAAATTGTTTAACACTTTTGAAAAAAGTTTAATAACCGTAACATGTGTAATTTTCACAATTTAGAAAAATATTTGTCAATAAAATAAAAAAATAAAAAATTGTTATTAATAATCACAAATCAAAGATACAACAATACATTACAACAATCGTTCGTGCATATTAAAATGTAATAATCATTGATTTAGGATTTACACGATTTTTAAAGTTCGATTTTGTACAACTAAAACTGTATTTGTGCCACCGTGAGCTGTGGGAAAACGATTTTTGCACCAACAATTAAAAAGAGCGCCCTTAGTGATAAACTTATCTGCTATTTGGAGGGCTGAGGGTCTGATTTCTGCCAAAGACTCACATTCCATCCATTAAATCAAATTTTAATTTTTGTTTATTTGTATTTTAATAATAAATCATTTAACTGGATTTTTTTTTTAAACCAAAAACCTTTAACACCAATCTAAAGTACACGCAAAGAAAAAACATGGTTGAATATGGTTACGGTAATATGATCACCGACAATTTTAAAATTATATGGTTACTGCAATCATTATATGATTGCCACAATCATAATATGGTTGAAGTCATATTTTACGTCAATACCATGATCATATATATGGTTGTGAGAATCATTATAAGGTTGCGAGAATCAGTATATGATTGTCCAAACTATAAACTTGGTTACGAATAATCATATATATGATGCCCTTTGATAATATGATAACCATAATCAAAGAGCATCATACATATGATTATATAACGACCTTTTAGGAATTGTATCCCCGACTGATAACTTAGTAGTGACAAGTACAAGAATACATTTGCTGAAATACCGGAAATACTTGAGCATTTACTTGTCGAAAAATATTCCGCTAAGAACTCCAGAAGATATCCATCTCTCAGTTATCAACCTTGATGAAAATCTCAAACAAGCAGCTCAACACGCTACCCTATCCCCTCGACAGTGCAGACATACTAGAATTTATTTTGCAGATATTGAAGGGAGTGGCAACTGCACAAATCCCCTCAACTTAAATCGAGATTGAAAGAATGCACAAAACAGCTTAAATCGTTATTGAAGACCAGAAATATGCAGTCACTAAGGGAATATTTGGTAACCGTGTACGCAACCCCGCAATTGGATTACTCTTTATGGCGAGCAATAAAAAGTCTTAAAAGACCTGTTTTACCTAAGCCTCCTCTACGGAATGAAAGTGGAGGTGGAGCAAGAAATGACTCCGAGCGAGGGAATCTGTTTGTTAAACATTTGAAACATTTATTTACCCTCAACATATCAAATGAAGTAGTTGAGTTGCCACCTTCTGTATCCCATTTGAGAGCAGCTGCACCCCTACGTTTTGAGATTCGAGGGGTCGAAAACGCGATTGTAGATTTAAACTCCAAAAAAAGCACCTGGTATTGACAAAATCAGTAAAAAAAATCCGTATGGAGCTACCCCATATAGCAATTAAAATAATTCTTATTATTTTTAATTTCATACTACGCCTTAAATACTTTGCCACAGAATGGATTAATACCATTGACTGAAAAAAACACTGGTTAAATATTAACATTAGGTATGTGACACAATGTTTGACCGCATTTAAAATGATTCTAAGTCCAAATTGAGCAGCAGCTACTTACAGTTAATAAAAAACATTGAGGTATTAAAAATGACATTGGGCATGTGGTCGCCGCTCGTCGTTGACTGTAATGTACCGTCGGTCACCATGACGATGACTTTTCATGACAAACCAAACGATGACTTTTCCAAGATGTAATGGTGTTTTTGCAATTATTTGCTTTTTGTTATAACTGTAATTCCGCTTATCGACTAAGCTAAGATTTAACCGAAAGTGTGAGCATCAAGGGAAAGAACCCGGGAAATTTTTGTGATTCTCTAATTTTAGTTACTTCAATGTCTACCACTTCTAGCGTAACATTTGATTGAAAAGTAAAAACAAGAAAATAACAAAGTTTTACTTAAATATATATAAGTGTTCGGTATGAAGATTGTTTGAAAACCGCGATATGTCACTCTTGATATTGCTTATACAGGTGTTGTTTGTTGCTGCTGCTTTCCCTGTTTGTCGGTTAAAAAACTTATAAAATTAAATTTCCGTTTCTGATATCTTTCGTAACAAAGAAGAGAAGTTTCATACACATTGACATTTGTATGCATCAGAGCAAACGTTCATTTTATATCTTAATGCCAGTGAGAATGACAATGGAACAAATCACATTTTATTTAAATTGAGATGTCCAAAGGTTTATTTAGGTCAATTGTTTGAAATTTTTACATTAAATTATTAACTTTTCTTTTTTAAATATTTTGACACATTATTCAATTAAGAAAAAATGCTATTGACTTAATAAGATCTGTTTTATTCATCAGAAAATATTAAAAACTTTGTAAATAAAAAGGGTGTAACAATAAAAAACACATAAATAAATTAACAAAGAATTTACAATTAAGTTAAGAAAAACATTTTTATTAAAAAAAAGTTTAAAGAAAGAAAAATATTTTGTCTTATAAACATACATATTTAAAACTTAATTTAAATACCGGCTGGACTTTAACATATTTAATAGCTGTCATTTTTATTTAATAACATTTCAATTTAATGATTATTGGCTGACATAAACGGTTTGTTTGTTTGTTTGTTTTGTTAAGGAGGTAGTAATTTAGAATACTTTGAATAAATAAGTTTTTACTTTGAAGAAACTTTTTTTGGAAACTATTTAACTTGTTAGTACTAAATCGTTTATAGATTTTTGACTTAGACTCTTTTTTATTTCTCAATAGCACCTTAAATGGGTGTTTTATTTTTGTTTTTAACTAAACCGATAATAATGTTTACGCAGGAATAAATGTGTAAATAAACTTAATAATCACATACACCAGGGACGTTTCCTTTTGTGCATGATGCTCAGGGGTTTTGCGCACACCCTAAAATAATTTTTATATTCTTTCTAATCAACTTACAATAATGAACATACATATGTACAGCAATACATTAAGAAACTCCTCTTCAACTTTTGTTCAAACAGAGAATTAAAAAAACTGTTTGTTCAAAATCTTATTTTTAGTTTTAAAAAAAGGGAATTAAAAAAATTGGAATCTGAAAGAATAAATACTAAACCTTTTTAAGCAGCAGGAAATAATTTAAATCTTTTTTAATTAGAAAATTTATCAACTTTCCGAAATAAAAAATTTTTTTTAAATATTTTTAAGGATACGACCATAAGCAGGAAAATTATAGTCGCTTTAGTCATGTCTAATTACACTGGGCAACAAAATTTAAGCATTGTTGTGCCACGCACTATACTTTATTAAGTCACATTTAATGAAAATATTTTTTTTTTTTAAATCTACCCCCATAGTGAAAATTTAGCCACAGTTTATACACTACGTATAACGAGCTGCTAACTAGAATGTCGTTTTACCTTAGCAGTTCTTTGACAAAATGTTCATGTACGTAAAAGTAGAAATGCTCGATTATGGATTAACGATTAAACGCTCGTTTTTCCAGATTTTCTTCAAACATTGGGTCTTTTATTAACTCCTTAATTTAAGAACCAACGACAATTCTCCCTTTTGTATTCGCATTATTTTTTTTTTTTTTGGAAATTTTTATTTTAGATATAAAAGTCTGCTTCAATTGCAATTATTCGCCTTAACACAATTCGTAATTAGGCAATTCGGAAGAATTACTTAAAATGGCTCTACAAGAGGTAAATATATCACATTTTTCGCTCTTGGGGTTAAAGATGCTCGCATAGGTCATCTCTTTTATGATAATGATTTATCCTGTCCCAAAAATATCTGCTTCACAGAGAAAACAGCAAGATTTTGTGTTATCCAGCTGAAGTGCGACTAACAAGGCAACAACTTTCAAGGAATATATTTTATATTTGATCACAGAAAACTAAAAATCTTGTAATAATTTTCCCATGCAAGTTTAGTAAAATTTTATAAATGATTCTTTGAAAGATCCTTTTACGATGTGAAAAGAGATTTCACTAAATGGTAAAGATGGCAAACAGGTAAATTTTGTTGCAGCTTTAAATGATTTCTTTTAATCTAAAATAAATTTTCTACAAATTTCACCAAAACTGGTAAAATCAAGTTGAACTAATTAGAAAATATGTCACTTTATAGAAATTCCCTTCTAACATCCTAATAAATATCCTTAAATTATTATTCGTTGTATAATTTAGTTATAAAACCCATCAGTTAAATTTTATTTATTTAATCGATTTTTTCCTACAATCTCTGCCATTTTAGCTTTAGCTTTGGTTGAATAATTTCAAAGGAAATTCCCCATTCAATTTAATTATGTTTGTTTGAACTTACTTAGCACAATTTGCCTTTTTTTTAAACCTTCATGGAATTTTTTTTTATTTTAATTTCCTTTTTTATTAGAATATTAAAACCTTTTAACGTCTTTATTTCTATTGGAAAAAGGGAATGTTTTTTTTTTGAAATTTTATTTGATTTGAATTAAAGAACAGCGCTGGCTGCCCTGCATGTAAGAAAAAATAAAAACACACCCACCTTTTTTAAAATATCTTGCTTATTTAATAAACAAAAACTCATTTTATGTGATAATTTTTGGTTAAGAAATTTTATATCAAGAGTAGACACAGACGACAGACATAAACTTCTTCTTCTAACAACTTCCATTTCAGTTTCTTTGTTTGTGGTTGTGTTCGATTTCAGACTTGATGCTGGCTGGCTGACTGACTGGTGATGTCGTTGTGGCAATAAAATGTGTTAAAAAATAAAATAAAACAAACAACAGAAATAAATTTCCTTTTAAAAGAAATTGACTTTAAGTTAGAATAAAATATTTTGTTGCCAAGAAAAAACATTTTAAAGGTACAACAACGTGAACCCTTTCTCCTTTAACGTTACAAAATAATATAATAAAATTGAAATTTAAATCTATTAGTCGAAATTATTCGATTAATTTTAATATGATTTATCAAATTGCAAAGTTAAAAATTGATTTAAACTTCACTATTTGCGTAAAAGATGTGAAAATATGCATATAATGAAATCGGTTGCTTAGTTTAGAATTTCCTTGGAAGTAAAAATCCGGCCGACTATCATTTGATATAATAATTAGGTAATTTCTTATTTATTACTTCAAATTAGATGCCATATTAGCTTCAAATTACATTTCCTTTTTACCATTTGGATTGTGGACATAAAAGCAGAGCAAGTGAAACGCTTTACTCTTAAAATTTGCAATATGGAAGAGCAGTAGTAGGGCACTGAAAACTGCTGAAACATTTAAGATAGATCTTCTACAACAACTCACGTAAGAAAATCGATTTGAACCGGTGGAACAATATTACGAATAAAATATATGGACCAAACATGTAAACTCTTAAAGGTGGATTCACTCATTGTGAATCCTTTTGAGAGAGACAAATAGTTCTTTCCGAACAACTCTCAGTTTGAATTAAATTTTAATTTTTGTCCAGACAAAATTGAACTGAGTTGCCAAATCGGGTAGCAAAATATATATAAAATAAATTCAAATGTAATATGCCGTGTTTACGTAAGTATGTATGAATTTCATGTGGTAGCTTTGATTTTCCGGACAAATTTTTTAAAAAAACGTTGTCCGAACGAAAATTTTATACGAAACAAGTGGGTGAATCCACCTTAAGTGATTGGAATGCTATAAAATGCATTCAATAAATTTAGACCTTTGTCTGCCTGGAGGCGTTGCTGGCAGCACCAGATTCAGAATCGGATGCTTTAGCCCAATCAGCTACTCATCTTAAATTTTGAAGATTACAGAAATCACAACAAATGTAAATTTATGGCCCTATGCTCCTTGTAGAAACTATACATATATACTAAGTTTAGCACGGACAGTGCCAAATATAGCCAAATTGGTTTAATAAAAGCAAAATAATGGGCTAAAATATGAGCCAGCCTCTCAAAATGTTTATCACAACAATCTTCGCCATATAATTTACAACAACCTCTCGAGTATTTCCTGTGGAGCCACGTCATGTCACTGGTTTATGCTGATGAACTAGTAACTATTGACGTTCTAAAGGCCAACATTGTTCGTTTTATTCGTGACATACGGCCAGCATTGCTCGAATAATGGCCAAAACTAAACCTCCAGATTGAGCTTCGTCAAGAACAACCGCAGTGGCCATAAGTATGCCTGGAATCATTTTCAAATTTTAAAGTCATGTATTTGTTTTTCAAATAAAAAATTTTTTTGGAATGAAACTTAATTTTCTGTGTAGTATTTTCACAATTTAAAGTTCTATTGCGCTTAAAAAACACCCTTTATTATGAAGAGTATTTAGTGATAATTTAAAAAAAAAATCATTAAAATAAATATCACTTAAAAACTACAAATTAAATTTCTGTAAAATTCGAAGCATAAGGAGTGAAGATTTCAGAAAATTATTTTTGAAAGAAAAACAGTTAAGTTTAGAGGCAGTTAGGTGTACTAAAGTGGACCACATCAATTGTGAGCTTTTATCAAATCGAGTTCTTATTCCCTTCACCTTAGGTAATAAGGGTACATACATATAAGTTTGTCATTCCGTTTGTAATTCTACAAATTTCATTTGCGACCCCACAAATTCTAAATCCTTATAGATAGGGAAGTTGATTTAGCCATGTCTGTCTGTTGAAGTCAAGTTTTCTCAGCACCCCGTTGTTGCACGGACGCGTTAGTAATATCAAACAATCAGAAATTCTCCTGAGATGTTTGACATTGGAATCCAGTAAAATCGCTTAATATCTGACTGAGATATAAACCAAAAAAGACGACTGTTTTTTTTTTTTACTTAAAAATTTTTATATTTTTGTATAAAACATGGCTTTGGGAAAATTTCAAGAGGAAACAAATTGCAAGATAAGCAAAAAAAAAATTACCGAGATATAAGCAAACAATTTTTTTTACACAAAAATTATTGTATAAGTGTGTAAGATACGTCTTTGGAGAAATTAAAAAAAAAATTTGAGATATAAGCAAACAAAATTTTTGAGATATAGGTAAACAAAAAAAATTTTTTGCACAAATGTACATACATACATAAATACATGTAGTGAAGGGTATATAAGATTTGGCACAGCCAAATATAGCGCTCTTATTTGTTTTTTTTTTTATAAATATGTAAATTATTGTTTTGTTTCTTTTCAACACAAATTAAAAATTTTTCTTTCAGTCAAAGTCATTTTTATAAACAAAATAATAAAAAATTGAAAAAATATGCTTTAAATTTACCAAACGATTTTATGTTTTAGAAACAAACCAAAAAAAATCAGTTGAAACGCCTTTTAATAAGCTCCTTTCTATTTTGTCAACGTCTGCGATAAGAATATTTATTTTAGAAGATCAAAATAAAACTTTTTACTGATGTTATCTCTTACTTCATGTTAAAAGATTTTTTATGGTTCAGAATACAGTTTTTTTTCAAATTTAATTGATGTTAATTAAAATGAGTTGTTAAAACTGATTTTTGTTTTATTGTTTACTCTCTCATAAAAGTTGTTGCATTTGTTGTTTCGTTGTTAAAATCGAAAAATGTGTCAATAAAACGAAAAACCAATAAAGAACGGGTAAAATTTAAATGTATCGATTACTTTGAGTAATTTTTATATAAATTAGCTATTCACGTTACTTGAATAATTTTAAGACCGGACTGTTTGAGGAATTTAAGAAAAACCCCAAAGACAAATTGAATACCCTAACAAATAGACTATTAAAGGCTTTTTTTTATTCTATTTTATTGCATCGAAGATGAAATTACGGGGGAAGATTTACAGTAAAGCGCAATGTGAAAGACCGGGCAGGCATGTAAGGGGTAGTCATAAATTGAAAACGACATAAAGTTCACGATGGTTGGCTGACGATAAAAAAAAGGCAAAGAAGCTGAATAAGAGCAGACTTTTAAGACTCACCGCATTAAATTGACGAAAATAAAATTTGTGTAAATTAATTTGCGGCTGTGTTTGTTGTCACGGTTAATGTAACAGCGTTTTATTATTTTAAACAAATTGTTTTAACACACTGAGAAAAATATACACATCCGTTGTTAATGGATAACAGTTTTACCCAAAGGTTTTTAAAAGATTTTGTATTTATATATGAAAAATAATAAATACATTTTTTTTTTAATATTGCTTTCATTAAAAGGATTTACAAAACCGGGTAAATAATAAATTCTTTAAAATTTTTTTTAAATGTTTTTAACGAACTTTTATTTGTTTTAAGACAATTATTTTTAGTTTTATTCTGGCTCAAGTTCATTTATTAAATTTCTAAGAAAAATAATTTTTTATTTGTGATAATGAATGAATAATAACACCGCGTTACAAAAACGAGCTTTTGTTATGTCCTATGAACCAAATATACTTTTTCGGAAAGGGGAGAAAAAATAAAAATACACGTGTATCGGCGATTTTCATGTACACGTCAGAAATTTTTTTTTATGTATAAAGTATAAAGCTCGTAGTGTCCGTCTGTCCGCCTGTGTGAAAGACTTTGGATCGATTTTTAACCCTTTTTCCGTGATCCAATCGTGCTGAATTTTTGCAGGCAGACTCGTGAAAATGTATCACGTTAGTTTTTTTAAAAAAAAAGAAAAAAGATAATTTAAAAAAAAGATTTTTATCAATTCTCAGATTTTTCTGAAAAAAAAAATAAATTCTGACGTGTACATGAAAATCGCCGATACACGTGTATTTTTATTTTTTCTCCCCTTTCCGAAAAAGTATATTTGGTTCATAGGACAGAATGTGTGTAACGCAGTGTAATAAGTGAAAAGTAAGACTTTGCCGACACTAGCCGAGTGGAATGCATTTTCAAAATCAACTACGGTTTTCAGCATCAGCACTCTTTAATCAGTTATAAGTGTTTAGTTATAGAAAATGTTTAATAAATTTTATTTAAAGAAAAATTTTGTTAAATTTTTATATCTCTACGAAGTGCTCGAGATTTCGTTTTTTTGTTCTTCGTAAATTGTTAAATTTGTTATTGAATAGTCTTTGGCGCTTCCTTTCTTCTTTGATAGCTGATTTGAAAAATAACCTTAAGAATTTCCTGATATTTAAGACACTTTTATTAGCTAAAATTGAAATTTTTTTTCTTTTCTTATCAAACCTCACCCAATGACAGAAATAACTTTAAATGTTGTTCTCTTAGATTTTTAAGGCATTTCCATTTAAGTGCATATTTTTCTATTTATTTTGATTTTTTGCTTTATTCGAATTTAAGTGTTTCAATATATCATTTAAAAAGTAAACAAAATGTCACCGAAAAACAAATAATATATAGATATCACTCGCAAACATACACAAAATTTTAAAATTTATCGACACGTTTAAATTGTATTGCATTAAACCATACAATCAAGTTCTTTAGGTAAGAAGTACCAGCAACACCAGCAACAACAACTACCAACCATCTTAATAACAAAAATAAACAAATTAAAAAGAGAGAGAGAAAGCGAAATCGATAGGAACAGCAATAATACACTGAAACAAACAAACAACACCAACAATTTACTTACTTTTCGTAATCTTTACTTTTTTCTTGGTTACAAAAAATTAGGCAGACAATTGTTTTGTAATTTATTACAAGCGTGTGGGTGGTGTGTTTGTCTGGTGGGGAGGGATAGGGCAGAATTTTCATAGTCTGGTCGAACTTCGCTTTTACTTCAATTTGTTTGCTAAACCAATTTCAACGCCTAATACAACCATCATCCCTCCACAAAATTTTATTAAAATATTTTCATTTCCTTTAATTTCAAACAACAAATTGTCAACGTCTTAACGCGCTTAGAAAAAGAAAAACAAAAAAAAAGATTAAAAATCATTTAGCTGAAGATGTATTTTGATGTGCTTTCACTTGCTTTTATTTTAATTTTTCATTGAACACAATTTAAAAACATGGAACGTTGATTTGGTTTTTCTAACACGACTATTTTATACTCTACACCAGAACCAAAAAAAAAAGGAATATAAAAATTATTTGTGCTAAATATTAATTGTAATTCCCATATTAGGCATTATTAGTGAGTTTAAGTTAAAATATATTTCTAAAAATTTAATTAGAGTTTAGGAAGGGCATTGTATGGGCTCTATGATCAATTTTGAAACGATCATCACGAAAATAAATAAAGAGTTTTTTGTTTTTAGAAAACTTATTTGATGTTAATCCTATTTAGATTCTAACCCCCATATGTATAATGAAAATTTCGCCCCAGTGTATATACTATGTATAACGAGCTGCCAACGTTTAGCCTTAGCAGTTCTTTGACAAAATGTTCAATTCTTATCGGCTGCTAAATTTTAAAAAATCAACTCTAAAAATTAGTGAAGCCTTATTGTTATGCAAAACATTGGCAACATTTTAGTAAATACAATAAATATATTGTCTATTGTGTTTGATTTTAGCTTTACATCAATCCCTGGTTTTGGCATTCTATTCTTTTCCTCCATAATACTGAACAGCTCTTTTATATAAGTTGGCAAAAATTTGGCAGCTACTTTTTACCGTTTGTAATTGTATTATAATTTAATTCTGTTCTAACTTAATGCCAATTTTTCATTATACCTATGGCCGTAATTTTTTAAGCAATTTTTAGGTAATTTTCGACCCTGGAATCGTCAATTTGTTCTTACCTTTTTAAAAATGTGGTTTTAAAAATTTATTTCCAACAAAATTTATTTGTAATGAGTTTTATTTTGATTGTGATATTATCAACATTTTTATAATCGTTGAGGCAATCTAAAGCCAGGACCAATAATAGACAAATAAACGCGAAATTTCGGTAAGCAGAATCTCATTTAAAGAAAACTTTATTGGGTTGATTTTTTTTTATCAAAAGGACAAGGCTGCCACTGTATGACACATCCAAGCAGTACAGCTTTAATTACTACAAAAAGTTTTATATTTCGTTACCCAACAAATCGAAGACTGCATGTTTTGAAAACATTTAAGCTACAGCTTTGACAACGCTTGTGTTATGCTGTGTGGTACAACGTAAGAAGACAAAGTTATAGTGAAGTAGCAACGGTAAAACATGACAAATATAGAGAGTGCAATAAACAAGGGCAGAAGCCTAAAAAAATACAAAATACAAAAATTGTTTCAATTAAAAAAAACAGTTGATGACTGACCAAAAAAAAAATTGTTAAAATACTCGTATAACAACAACTGTTTCGTTGCCATCCATCCAATAATTTAAGCAGGACAAAAACATATTATAATATGAAAAAGCCTTCTAGGGTTATGGGTTTTCGATCACCATATTTTTTTTTTTCTAAAAAAAACTGAATTAATTAAATGATATTTACTGCCAATACTAAAAATTCCAGTTAAAGAGCGTTGATGATAAAACTGTCTGTAGCGATCGGCAAGTGTCAGGAAGTTTACTTTGTCATAATATTCTTTTTAAATATCATAAAAAGCACTAATTTCTTCAAAATTAGGAAATATTGAAGAACAAACAACTTGTACAGTGTGGACCTGCTTTAGTTGGGTGCTTCTTAAACCTTTTATTCTACTTAAATTTTCTTGTCTTGTTATTTTGTTTTCTTCGTTTGTTTGTTTTGTTCTAAAACTGCATATTTAGAGGTGATGAGTTAAAGACATTTTTGTGATGCTCGTGCATCCCTAAGATATTTACATATATCTATGTATGTATCTTTACATCGAATTTTTTGTAAAATATGTTTATTTATTTAAATGTGAAATACAGTTTTTCTTAGAAAATAAAAGCTTTAAATTTTAGATTTATTTAACTTTCACTACTTATCAAGAATTTTTTGTTTCTTTCTCTTAACATTTACAAGATGGATAAATTATAGCGTACAAAACCAGAATCATAAGATTAACAGCTTTGAAGTGATATAGATTTCTTTAAAATGTTTAAATTGTTTGTGTAAAATGTATATGTACATATCGTCAGCTGAAATCCAAAAGGCTATAACAACCAAAAAATTAAAAAAAGATTTCTTAATTGACTATGATGAAATTAACCAAAATACATCTTTCCTTAAAATTTTACTTATATATCACAGAAAAAACTAGAAAATTGTTTTAATTACCAAAATGATTCAACCAAGCAAAAAAATGTTCAAATTTGCACTTATCACCAAAATGATTATATGAATTACATACTTCAAATAATAAAAACTAAAAATATCTATTTTTTTCCAATTAACAAAATTTTAGATGTGAAAAAAATATTTATTAAATAAATTTTTTTTAAACAAGTTGTTAATTGAATTAATCAAAATGTTAGTTGAAAAATATCAATCAATGTTGCCTCAAAGTAACGTCTCATATGATTGGGTGGTTTGTTTAGCTAAGTGGTGTGTGTCGCCTTTTTAAAATTTTTTTTTTACTTCTTCCTCTGCCACGATTCGAACCAGTCTACTTCAGTTTAAAAGTTCCACCTAACAAGTAAATAGTCTTAAGTTTGTAAGGTTTTTTTGTCTCTCCTGTAAAAATGTAAAAAGTGTACTTAAGGCCTTTTGGATTTTAGGTGACGATATGTAGAAAGCAAAAATAATTAATTGCCTTCTTGAAAATATTTAAATAATTTGTCATTCAAAACCCCTGAGCCGCTCTATCGGTTGAATTAAATTTATAAACTTTTTGATATTGTTTGTGTAAAAAAACGGACTTTAGTTGTAGGTTTTTGAACACTCTTGTGCCGCAGCTTTTTTACTGCTAAGAAAAAAGTGTAAGTGTCACAAAGATTCCTAAAAAAAAACAGTCTATCGTTCGTTGACTTTTTGCAAATCACTGTCTTTAACTGAGCCTAGAAAAACATTTTACCCAAAAGTGTTTTCAAATGTTTTCAGTGAAGATAGTAAAAACTCATACTCGTACACACACAAATGCATTCAAAGATATTTCTTCTTGGAGCCCAAAATTTTCATTTTATTTTTAAATTCTATTTTTTTGCTTCCATATTGGCTTGGCTTTGTAATTCTATCTCTGCCATGCATTTTCATTAGTGTTTTACAGAAAGTCTATAAGGAAGGTCTGGGCGGGAGCAGCTGATTGTGGTTAAATGATGGAACAAAGGGAGGGAAGGCAGGAAGATATATATCATTTGTCGATATTTTCTCAAGTAAGTGTCGACATTAATTGTTTCTACATACATATGTATGTACATTATAGGGCAAAGACATTAGGCACGTTTTGTTGCAGGCAACGAAATGTTGTTGTGTTTGTTTTCTTTCTCTCTTTAATTATTGTTTGTTTAAGCATGTCGAAGGATGCAAGTGCATAAGTATTTGTATCCCAATGTGTGCACAAAATTGTATTTATCTACATGTGTTTAAAGAAATAAAGAAAATATTGGCAAATTTTATTTTTAAAACATGATCCAAATGGGTAACATATGTGCTGCTGCAATTTTGACTGCTAACGTATTGTATTTTTGTTTCTTGTATTTTGCTTTTTGTTGCCTTAAGTGGGGGCAGAATTGGTACGTGTTTTTATGTTTAATTGCGATTTTTTTTGAACTCCCCATGATGATGATCATCAATTATAATTTAAAACACATAAAATGATTTTTCTCAATAGCTTTCAGATTGAAGGAGTTGTATGTAATTGATTAAAATAAAACAATGTAAAAAGTATAAAATTAAATATTGATTAAAAGTTTCATCATATTTCCGAAAAAAAAGGCATAAACTGCCAAAGTGTGGCACAACTTCGTAACTTAAAAAGATTACGGAATCTATCAAGGGGTTTTAACGCGTTTTAAAATGAATAGGGACTTTAACAACTTGTTTTTTTTCAAAATAAATACATTAAAGTTTGGGAAATTAGTAAGAAAAATAAAATATCATTTGGCTTGACGTTTTTTTTGTTAACATTTCATCAGGATACAATTTTAAAATTAAAAATGGAAACAAGTAATTGACAAGTTTTTTAAATATTTGATTTACGAAAAAATAAAATTTTTCAGAGAAACCGTTTATTACAAACCCCAAAAATATTTGCAAACTTAATTAATAATTCCATTACTTCTTCTTATCTATCAAATCGTATTTATTTTCTTACTCTTTTTTTTAAAGCTCAGCAAGAGACCCCACTTGCATTTTTTGTTGCAGCAACCCAAACACTAAATTTATCTAGTTGTATTGTCACATGTTGCTTGTTAGCTAAAAATTCCCACAAACATTTTGTTAAGTTTAATAAAAATTAAAATTTATGAAAATTATATTACCACACACTAATACAGAAATATTTGCATACCCTGCAAGCAATTTTGGCACTTTAGTGACGTGAAAACTTATTGAATATAAAAAAAAAACAATTGCTTACCCGAAAAGCTTTACTACTTTGGAAAATGTTTATTTTTTTCTGTTAATCAAATTTGTTCCTTTTAATACTGTTTGGAGAATAAATTTCTGTTTGTCATAATGTTTGTGGTGATACCTGCAATTTACATATATTTGCAACTCCATTGTGTGTATACTTTTTGGCTGTTTTATGTTCCCAATTTTTTTTTTTAAATACTTAAGCAGATAAAGTTGAGCATTACAAAGACTTAAACTTTAGGCAGCTAACAAACATAAAAGGAGAAATGACCCACGAAATATAATTTTGATTAGTAAAAGAAGCTATAGATGTTACTTGCTACACTTACATCGGTTTCAAACACCCGAGATAACACATCCGTTATCTTTTCCTTTTCGATGATCGATTGCAAAATCAAAGCCTTGCAGTTTGAGCGACCATCTGGCCATTTAAGACTTGCGTGGTCGGTAATGACTTAAAATTTATGATCTTCTATATAAGCTCTTAACTTTTTATAGCTAATAAAACCGCCAAACATTCCAATTCAATTATCGAATAGTTCTTCTGTGCCTTATTTAATTTTTGTGACATAAATGCTAACGGCCTCTTATTACCGTTTGTCCTGATATAGAAATAAAAAACAGTTCAACCACATTTTCACATAAACATAGCTTTAATGTTTTAAGCTTTAGGTCACATTCGCAACAAATCTCCCACTGGTCTTCCTATACCAGGAAGACCCAAGGTACAATTTACCGCAAACAAAACACTAGCAGCTTAAAATTTCGGTAGATATTGGCAAATAAATTAATGCAAACAATATGCCTGCTGACAAAGGGATATGTCGTTTTCTTTTAACTTAAAGGAATGTGTCCTTTTCCTTCAACTTAAAGGACTTAACCGTCCACGAATCAGGATCTTTGAATAGCTTGTTTTTTTATGGCAAACCGATAATCTTTAACCCGAAATGCACTTTAAAATTTAGCACACACACAATTAAAATCAAATAGTATTAGTATTTAGAACAACATTAATTCAATACCTATATCTAAGCCCTAATACAAAAAGTCTTTTAATATTCCTTCCTTTTTTTCTTTATCATCTTGAGCCAATTCAAATTTAAATTTTCCTGCCACTGACTTTGTAAAAAATATTTTTGACATAAATAATTGCAAAGTTATAAAGAGAAACTTTTCCAACAGTAGAATTTAATTGCACTGACCTAAAAAAAAATAGTAAAACTCAAATGAAATTTTAAGTATTTCTGAATATTAGCAATCATTATCACAACCTCAACATAGTGGTCGCAGCAATATGAACGTCTTCAACCTCTACATCTGGTAGAAGCGTTGTCAACACCGGCAAACACCTCTGGCTCAAAGGACTATAAAAATATTTCAACTTTTAACATGTCTTAGAAATTTGATGCTGTTGGCTTTTGAATATTTGGAGAAACCAAAAATAATTTCAGACATTAAAAATAAAATAAAACTTATTTCTTGTCTCTCTATCAGAAGAATGAAAGGCGTAGTTAGTTGTTCGTTATTATATTTATTTAAAGAAGACAGAATTACCAACAGCTACTGTTGCTGTGATAGCGTATGGACATCTGTCAGTTTTCTATTCACAGTGGTTGAACCACATACATTATGACATTTAGAGTCATCTTTCATATTCTGGTTTTCTGTGCGGACGCTAAACGATGTTATTACATTATAAAAAATATAATTTGAGTTTTAATAAAGAAAGTTTCGCTAATCGTGACAGAACCTTCCAATTCTAAGAAAGCATGCCCCCACAGAAACGATATTGGCAATTCGCTGACTTTTTCGTATATCAAATTCGTATAATCAATTACGGGTCGAAC
>NDXZ01007743.1:305-23670 GCA_003055125.1 Paykullia maculata | reverse complement strand
AACATTTTTCAGCTGATAATCAGCTGGGACAATAGGACTGACTACCTTGTTTATTATATCATGACTTTCACATTGTAAAAGTTTGAGTTCATTATATAATTTAATTTTCCAAAAACTAGGTATATCGCACAGAGAATTCTTTAAACTGTTCGGCTGTTCCAAATTTTGTATACCAAACAAGGATATTATATAGCATAGATAGTCTATTTTTATCTATGTTATTCTCAATACGAAAAAAATTTCACCGTCAGTTTTTTCACGTTACTAACAAAATAAATACCCTAACGAAAGATTTATACCCCTAATGAATAAAAAATATAAACTTAATACTGCGAATATTGTTCTAACAAAACTGACGTTATAGAACTTTAAAATAAATACCTATCTAGTCATGGTATGTATTCAATACTGTTTGTTGACAGAGTTTCATACAGACACGTGATTGAAATATTTTAAAAATCAAATTTTCATATTTAAAAAAACGAACCACTTACATAAATAAGTATGTTCAAAAATTAATATTTATTCATCTAGATCATTGTATAATCTGGGTTTTTATTTTTTAAAACAAACATTTTGTTTTTCTTGAGTTCAAAACAAGATTTAAAAAAATTGTTTGCAATATTTTTAAGAAAAGTTAAAAACTATTTTAAATTCTATTTATTATCAAACGAAATAATAGCCAACAAAAAACATAATAAAATAATTTATGCAAAAAAATATAGGTATAGGTACATACATACATATGTACATTGTATGTATGTTCATACATGCATACATGTGTTTAAAAGATTTTTTTGGTAGTTACAAGTAGGTATGTATGTATTGTATGTCCGTATTTAGTTACTGTTCCATACCGGAAAAGTAATAAAAAAATAAAAAAAACAAACAACACCTTTAATAATAAATAAAAATATGTACATATGTATGTATGTTTATTTGACAGTTTAAAAAAATTTAAGTTTGCTATTGCTCGGCAAAGTTATATGTATGATACCTAAATGAAATACAAACAATGATAACACCCACCAAATGTATAAATAACAATAAACCAGCTTTTTTACAAGAATAAACAAAAACTACCCCAATGTACCTATATACATAAATATGTATGTATGTATGTATATAAATAAAAATTTTCCCACAACCTTTTATTTGATACAAATTATTGAATCTTTTGGTTAAATGTAATATACGGCCAATTTGGAGCTACTTTAGCACATAAAAGATAGGACTTATAAAAAACACACCAAAGGTTGGCTAGATGACTCAACTATAACCCAAACATTTAACAGTAACATGGCCAACAACAACAAATTAAAGCAATTATTCTATTAGCATTAAATAGCAGACAAAGGAAAACACAAGATTACAGAATTCACCAACCCCCATATAGCATTATCATCGGCAGCAACAACTAAAATTACAAAAACAACTACATAATTTTTATAATAAAAAGAAAACAAAAAAGAAAACTTGCAGCAACCAACTTTATAGAGTACCAAAATTATTGATTTTCCAACCATGACAAAGGCATAAAAAACTATGGTAAAACACTAGAAAAATATACTTTGGAGTCATTAATTGAAAATGCCTAAATTTGTAGTTAACATATGTTGCCATAAAAATATAAAATTTTATATTATTTTTTTCAATAAAATGTTTAAAATTGACCAAGTGCCTTATAATATTTAACATACCTGTATCACCAATTATAATGTATTTAAATAAATAGGCGTAAGACATCTTAAAAATTGGAGTTCTTTTTAAACTTTAAAGTTATTAGAAAATGTATTTTATATTTATCACAATTTTTTTTATATTTTCTAAGATTTCGGCAATGTTTTCTCGCAACGCAATTCGTATAAAGTCTTTCAATGTGTTCTCTTTGTTTTCCTTTAGTTTTTTGTAGGAAGTGTTCAGACTTCGCGCCAGACAGTAGAGTTAAAGGCCACTGCTACACGTACAATATATATTGACCGAGATACGGAATAGCTTAATTTTATGAAATCTGGACCACAAACTAAAAGTCACGCGATATGCAGTGGATAATTAATGAAAAAGCAAGCAAAATAGCTAAAGATGTTATCTTTTAATTTTTACGCGTCATATTTTAATCGACGATCGACCCGCACAGCACAGAAATAATAAATATTAACAACGTAGCACACCCAGCCGATCTATTAATATAATAAAACGTATAAAAAATAATCAGCTAAATCAATATGCCTCGGTAAAACCCTTGGTTTTAGACAGACAATTAGGCAGTGTTGCATTTTTCGATTTAGCAAAGACAACAACATTATATTATTTTATATATTAACATTTTTTGTTAATATATCTGGCAACTCGTGGTACAAATACACATAATTGTCATTTTTCATTAATACGAAAGAAAAACGGAAAAGAGAAAACGAGAAAAACTGCTTTTCAAAGGGGCTTTTCTTGGTTTTTAATAAAATAATTAAACATTTTATAAAAATCAAAGGCGTAACCATCATAAATTCCATTGTTTATTTCTTTCGTATGCATTAATTATAACTTTATTTTGAAAATATTGACAGGCATAGGAAAAAGAAAGAATATTAAGTTTGTTAAAATACTGCTCGCATTACTTTTTAGTGGGGCAGAGTAGCGAAAAGTAGTTGAAAGAAAACATGAAGATGGCTGACGGCACAACCATTGTACGTAGAAACAGACCAGGAACTAAGGAAAAGGTAAAAATTTTGTTTTAAAATATTTCTGTAAATGTTTTCTACTAAAATATTTCAATTTTTGCATTTAGGACTTTTGTCGTTGGCCAGATGAACCCTTGGAGGAAATGGACAGTACATTAGCTGTGCAACAGTATATACAGCAATTAATTAAAAGGGATCCTTCAAATGTGGAACTTATATTAACTATGCCAGAGGCTCAAGATGAAGGTGTTTGGAAATATGAACATTTGAGGTTGATATTAAACTTTTTTTTATCTAACTATTACTATTAAACTATGTTTCATTTATTTTTGATGTTTTGTTTTCAATATTTTCATGTTTGTGTGTCTGCATTTTTTGTATTGTTTAGGCAATTTTGTATGGAGCTAAATGGTCTTGCAGTGCGTTTGCAAAAACAATGTTCACCCTCAACTTGCACCCAAATGACTGCCACCGATCAATGGATATTTCTATGTGCTGCTCATAAAACACCAAAAGAATGCCCTGCCATTGATTATACCCGTCATACATTGGATGGCGCTGCATGTTTACTCAATAGCAATAAATATTTTCCAAGCCGGTGAGTAATATATTGGCACTGCAAAATCGTAAAATTTTAAAATGAAATGAGTTTTCCATCGCTACCAAAGAGTAACGCTTATTTTAGTTTAATTTTTATACAGACAGGTATATATTTTTTTCAATCTATCTATAAATATAAAATAGTAACGTGACTGATTGATTGATAGACTGATTGATTTACCATCGCACAGCCTAAACGCTTAAAGCTAGAGACAAACTTTGGACTGTGGGTTCCTCTCCTGTTGTTAAGATCCACTAAGAAGGGATTTTGGGAAATTCAAATATTTAGGGGTAAAAACGTAAAAAAAGAGAAAATCGGTAACCTTATATCTGCTAAACTAAACAAGATATAAACAAATTTTAAAAAGCATTGTATTATACTCTAAAAATAACTGGTACTTTTTTGGTTGATAAAAACGGATAAAAATAATATTTTGGTACTTTTTTTGGGCCCTTATAACTACTAAACCAACAAACATAGAGATATAATTTAAACTACGTTCGTCACTTCTCTACAAAATAAGAATACGTTTTCGGTACTTCTTGGAAACTGAAACGTATAGGGATAAAAAAAAACTGAGGGAAACGGGAAAAAGTGTTAATTAGTCAAAAACTGGTCCGATTTGAATAAAATTTACGTGGTAGAAAGGGGGAAACTTTGATTATTTAAAGAAAAATAGTTTTTAATAACGCCTTTTCCAGCCTTATGCTGCACCAACCTTTAACCATCGATATGTATTTTGCGGAATATTTAATATACCTTTCCAATTTGGGGTTTTTTTTAATGTAAAGCAAACGTAAAAGAAATCATGTTAAACTGTTTTGCCTCTGCATTTTTACTAATTACATCCACTTGGTTTGTATTTTCAGAGTTTCAATAAAGGAATCGTCGGTAACCAAATTAGGTTCGGTGTGTCGTCGCGTTTATAGAATTTTTTCACACGCTTATTTTCATCATCGACGTATTTTTGATGAGTTCGAAGCTGAGACGTATCTCTGTCATCGATTTACACATTTTGTAACAAAATACAATCTTATGTCGAAAGAAAATCTTATCGTACCCATTAATGAGGAGACTGAAAATGCAGCGCCAGGCGAGAGTGAAGCTTAAAATTCGAATATTTATTTTTAAAAACAAAAACAAATAAAAAGCTTAAAGAATAAACAATAAATGAAATTGAAAATTTTAATAGCGCTGGGGCGCGAAGAAGACAAAAACACTGCAAATTATATGTAGAAGTATTTATTAAAAAAAAAAAAATGAAAAAAATCACACTGAATAACACACAAATCTACAAAATAAAAGCATTGTAAGAGATTCATTAATAAATAATTAAAAGAAAAAGAAAATTATTATTTAACACCAACAATAAAAAATAAAAATCCCATATTAATTAAAAAATATACATATAAACTTTGATTAAAAAAATAAAAAATAAAAAAAAGGGAAATCGTCATAAAGAGCGCTAAAAAAATAAATTCAATATATCTAATTTAATTTAACTCATACATAATTAAAGAACTAAAAAATCAATACAAACAATTCCTTTATAAAAAAAAACACTAATACTTAAAAATAAAAAAAACCGCTTATTTACAAATAAATATTTAATTAAAAAGAAAAATAATTTCATCAATTTACACTTCAATTTCAATTGTTAAAAAATGACGTTTTGCAAAAATTTCATTCAAAAATATTTTATACAATACTTATACATATACAACAATTCTAACTAATAGCGAGTCATAATTTTAATAAAATTACTAAATTTTTGTTTTAGTACAACTTAAAAATCGTATACATACTTTATTGTTTTAATGCAATTTAGAATATTTCAATTTTTTTTTTATAAGAGTAGAGTATTTATACATAGTATATAATTTAATTATATAAAAAATTTCGTTAATACCGACACAACAAAACATAAATATACATACATATATACATACATACATATATACAATATTGTAAAATTTCATTATTTCATCATAAACACTATTTGGCAAAAACAAATTTAAACAAAGTTGACAAACGTTAAAAACAAACTGTATGCTAAAAAAAACAATAACAAAATAAATAACAACTCATTTATTAAATAGTACCAAAATATTTGTGAAAAAAAATTAATAAAAATAAAATTATATATACATATGTATAGAAAGAAGTAAATAAAATAAAAATTTAAGATAAATTAAACGATTCTTGGTCGAATTTGTGTAAATACTCCGCTGACTCAATAGGGTGCTGATGTATTCCGTGGTTTTTACCCAATACAGCGCTAAAGTTTAATAGATTTTTTTCTCAATAATCAAAGTGATTCGTATCACTAACATGTCCTTTGAAGTTTAAACATTGAATTTGGGTATGTTTTTGTATTTTTAATCAACTTTTTGAATTTAAATCAGTCTTAAGATATTTTGATGCATGTGGACCTCATTCACAATCTTTATATACAAATTTAAAATGAATCAAAGAAATATCCCTAAAACTGTTTTTTAGACCGAAATAATGCTTCTGCACTGTTAAAACAACGCACAGAGTAATGTTATGTTTAAAAAAAAAAGCGATAAAATAATAAAAAGTGAAGTTTATTTTTACAATAAATTTCTAAAAAAAAAAAATCAGGTAAGAATGTCGAATCGTTATAAGTAAGAATCTCTCCACCAGTTACAAAGTATATACTTGCAAAATACTGTAATTTTTTAGGCAAAACAATAAACAGTAAAAAGTGATATACAATTTAAGAATTTTAAGAAAAGTTTATCAAAAATGTCGTAGAACCTCATTGATGTCGGAAAAAAATTTAAACACGCCAAACAAAATACTTCCGGGTCATAATTTACGACTTTTTAGTTTTATGTTCGAATCGATATACTTATTTTATTCAAAACATTAAACCGATTACATATGTATGTACATATTTATTTGTCGTTGCCAAATACAATTTCTTAAATTTGAAGCTAATACTCTAGAACTAGAACCCGCCTCAAGCTTTACCGCACAGTGTCTCGTAATGAGCCCAATAACGATTCTTAAAATCTTCCTTTAAATCCAGAAGTACATTAATGTCTGCAGAGTTTAATCTTGGTCATAAGGGCCTAGAGACTGCAGACAACCCTGCTACTCCATCAGCCCATGTCGCGAAATAAGCCAAATTTCTTTTTGCATGTTTTGTAGTTTACGCGTTTTGGTTACGTTTTGTTATTTTTCGAAGTTGTATTCGAAAAACAACAGGTTTATTTTTTGATGCTCGTACACGTTTGTTAACACTAATACTGATCCTCAAGTACGTCTGTAAGTCTAAAAAATAATTTTGCTTGTTTTAATATTACTGATATTAAAGTAACCAAGTATTTAATTTAATTATTCAACAGCACTGACAACTCAAATTTCTCGACTATACGTTTGATCAGCAGTTGCTAATAAATCGCCAGTCCATAAGTAAAAAATTGAAAAAGACGATATATAAAATCAAATCAAAATCAAACAATTTTAAAAATTCGTATTTTTAATTAAAATTGTTTTTTAAAAAATACAAAAATTTGTGAAAAATAAATAAAAAATAACACAAATAATTTTATTTTTGCATCATTTGATTGACTCTTTAAAACTTAGTTTAGGCAAAATACATCAGTTCTCCAGACCAGATTCCAATGATACCAATGAAGACAGTGTACATAATGCATTTACTTAAATAGCAACGCCACATCATTGGTATTTGTAACGATCTCTTTAACTTCAGAGTTGGATTTCCCAAAAATAATGTTGATCGCTAGTAGTCACAGTATAAGTGAGACAACATTTCCTTTTATCGTACCCCTGGTTGCCATTTTCCTAAAAGGTCTGTCTTCCAGGCTTGAATTTATAACCCTTCTGTTGAGCATCAAAGTTATTCATCGACTGTGGTTCTTCAGAGAAACTACTGGTATCTAAATCCTTAAAGGGAACAACATTTAAATTAGACCGTGCATCTATATTAAGTTTAAAAATTGTAATAATTTTAGGTTTACATTTCATTAAAAACCAATTTCATTAACTTACTTTAAATAAAAAAAAATATTCCTATTGGTTCAATATGTTCTAGAAAGTACCAAACAAAAAATAGATGTGTCTTTTTAAACAACATTGCTTTCTTAAGCCCAGTTAATATAAATAAATGTTAAAAGATTTCAAAAGCTCTTAAAAAAGCTTTTGACACGTTGAGTTAATATACATACACATGTAGTTGGGTTGATTCAGGACTGCACAACTAACTGAAGGCAACTTAAAATATGGTTAAAAATTTTTAACAGACCTTTTAAGTTTTTTCTAGCTACTGCTTCATCATCAACGCCCTTTTTTGCCCCGTAATTAAAAGAGATTATTTTGACTTTTAAATTTTTAAGAAATAAATTTAAAACAAAACTTTTATAAAAATCAGTGGCTTGGATTAATTAAGAACAAATTTTATAATGCCGGTATTCACATACATACATACATACATACATATGTATATAGAAAAAAAATATAATTTTAATAAATTAACTATGTAAACGGTGTAAAATAAATTGAATTAGTGGTTGTTAAGTGTTGATTGCTTGATTTAGATGACGATGATAAAGATGGTGATGATGACACGATGGTAATTGAGAAAATATGATAAAAATTCCACTTAACATTCCTTAAAGTAGGACATGCTACTGGTATAGTTTTCTTTGCAGCAGAGGGTTGACTGCTTGTTGCCTTTTGCTAGAAAATTGATCTATTAAAAAAATTTAATTGTGGATAATATGGATGTATGTGCAGGAGTGTTTGTGTAAAAATGGTTTTGACACGTCCTTGTCGATTGACTCGTAGATGTTGAATAAATAATTTTTTATAGATTATTCTATTGTAGTTGTTAAACAAATAGATGCTGTCGTATCTATGAAATGGAAGTTTAATAAATTTAATGCAAAAAAAAAATATTTAAACAAAACAACAGGATGTAGGATTCAAAAAAAAATTTTTTTTGATATTTTGCTGGCTGGCTGTATGTAAGTATGCATGTATATACATATGTATATATAATTATCAGTGTTGCCGATTTCTGTGTAATTATTAAAAAATGGAATAAAATAAGATTTATAGGATAATTTTTGAAAAATTAAATTTTTGGTTATTTTCGTTATTTCATCTAGTTTTAGCTTAAAGTGTTTCACACATAATTATGTGAAGGTACAAAATGCAAAATGTTTTTTTTATCAGTTTGATTAACTTTTCAGGGGAAAATATTTTAAATAAATTAAAACTTACTTGTAAATTCTTTTAAGCTTTTTCTGTGTGGAATGGAATTGTGATTCTTGCAACACTGATGTTAATAAAATATTCGCAGCAGTCGTTTAAATAATTAAATCATGAAAATACATTTTACATGTACATATGTATATACATACATATGTATGTATGTATGTATGTCCATAAGTAAACAAAATAAATAAAAAGGCAAAATAAAATACGCAGTTTTACTTTTAAAATATTTAAGAAAATTTAAGCCTACATTTTTACATTTTTATTTAAAAAGATAATTTCATTACGATGATGTCGGAATATGCGTAAATGGCGTAATCATTTTTGGCAATAACGCATTGAATGTTGACGTTAAAGCACGCACATTTTTTTTTATTTTTTTTTGCTTAACGGTGTAGACATACTTACATACATATGTACATATGTATAAGTTTATATGTCTTTTTAAAAACTTGTGTCCTACCGAAACCACATATCTGCCACATTAAAAGATTTTAACTAACATTGTACCGCTAGTACGTTTTAATCATAATAATTCTTAGAGACATATGAAACAATAATTCCATCGGCCTATAAATACGCTGACCATATATTTTTTAATCAAAATATAAAACAGAGAAAAAAATGTTTTTTAATTTTGTCTTGTACAAACAAACAATTACAGATTCATTTAAAGCCACTGATTTCCTATAAAAACAAACATATGTTGTATGAAAAATACAAAAAAAAATTGATAAAAAAAAACTTCAAAAAAGGAACACAACAGTAAAATTATTAACATAAAGAATTATGTATACATGTGTATGTATTTACGTATTACATACAAAAAACACAACTGACTTTTTAATTTTCCGATGAATAAATTTTAGTTTTCCTTTTAATATTTTTAAATTCTATATAATTAAAATTATAGTTTAATTTTGTTACTAAAATGGTCTTAAGGCTCTCCCTTTTTATTTGGGGTCTTTTCAGTAGTTTTAAAACAGAAAACACCCTTTCGATTGGAAAATTTGATCTCTTCTTTAAAATGTAAAAACATTGCTACCTAACGCCTTACTGTATTATTATTATTTAAATTACTTTTTTTTAATTTTCCTAAAGAAGTTTAATTTTTACTGCTGGATCCATCAAATTATCAATATCAACATTTTCAACAAGTTCCCACGTGGGAACTTCACGCAAAAGAACCCATATTAGTACTTCAAGTTATTGATAGACGGCATCCCAAAGTACTGTTTTCTTTTTTTAATGATGAACTCGAAATAAAATACAGAACATATTGAGGGTTTTTACATTAGAAACAAAGCTCTCAAATACAGTACTGTTCTGCGTAATACAGAACGAATGTACACCGTACCTATAAAGCACATAGCCCTCTATTTTCTATAATATACAGATATACATATATGTATGTAAATCCACTAAGTTTAAATATTTAACCACAATCAAATATATTATTTAAAAATTAAACAAATTACTTCAATAAAGTTTAAAAAAATATGCTTCTAATGAATTTGAACAAAGATTATCGTCGAAACGTTAAGTAAAAAAGATAAAAGAAATTATTTTTATGCACATTATTTTGATAAATATCTTTTGTCATTATTAGTCCAGAAGATTTAATCTTAAAAACTTAAAATTACTACTGTGTTGTATTGTTGTATTTATTGCCATAGTGCTGTCACCTTGTTTAGTGCCATCAAGAGTAATAAAGGATAACGTCCCTTTTAAAAATTTAATTTTGTATATTAATAAAATTAGGATGAAATGAAAAATAATACATTTTAAGAATTTCTTATTTGCAAAATATCTTAAAGGTTAAAATTAACTCAATTTTTAATTCTTTAAAGACTCTGTCAATTTTCTTTTTTGCAGTTATTGTCTTATAAAGAAACAATTGCCGTAATGTTTTCTTTCTTAGAAGTGTTGCTATTTGCCAAAGATTCAACAAGTATTTGTACTTTTGTATTTAAAGTATACATACGTCATTGTACAACAGTTTATATATTGGGCATTGAATAAGAATTTATCTATGTTAATGATCATATATGCTTTATCATGCAAAATGCACTTTTTTATTTAGTGCTGTTGTCGTATTTATTCTGTTAAAGAAAAAATGCTAAAAATCAGGAGTAAATAAAACATAAACGTGTGCGCGGCTACATCTGTGCGAAGCTTTAAGGGAAAAGAACAACAGTAGCTGGCAAAAGAAAACAAATTTGTCTTTGAAGTATTTAAAAACTAATTCAATTTTAAGCTGACCTATTTTAGTTGTTAAGCTCGTCGGAATTGCATATTGCAAAGTGTGCAAACACTGTAAATAAAGATACAAATATAAAATTTTATAAGAAATTCAATTAGAAACAAAAAGTGTACAGCTTTATACAGAAATGTGCATGTATGTGTGTTCTATGCAAATTTGACATAGTAATACAAAGCCTTCCAGGCCAAAAAATATGCAAATAAGTATTATATGGTAATAAAAATCCTAAGTTCTTAAGTCCAATACTGGATTTATTTAAATTAATATTTACAATTCCTGCAGAAATGTCTCGTGATACATATTCCCTAACAATTTTTTTATTGTACGTAATAGTCTAGTAATTTTCATATATAATAGGTATTTATCTTTTTAAAGGTTTATAAGACTAAATTTTAATGATAAAAAAATTTAAGATCTTAAAAATGCTGCCATTGAATTATAGCTGATTTTTTATATACATATTTTAAAGATTTAAGATCATATACATTTACATTTAGTTTGAAGAGTTATTTTTAATTTGCCCATCCCTACTTATTAGTGATATTTTGATTTTTACTAAATAATATCAATTATACGTACCCGTTGCTGTAATAATTAGCCCTTCGTTGCATGATCTAAGCTGAATTCACTTATTGTATTACAACAAAAATTTTGTATTGAGAGACGTTAAACTTAATACAAACAAATTTTTTTTTGTTCAGACACAATGAGTGAATTTAACTTTATTAGAGTTAATCACAATGATTTGATTATAATCAAATCCCAACATTTTTGAAAATGGTTTCTATTAAAAAATTTTGAATAAAATTTTAAGTTGTACATCGTCTTTAAAGAGAAATATCTCAATTTTTTTGAATATATTTTACTATATGCTACAGGGCAAACAAAAATTCCCCTGTTTCATTTTAGTGTTTTAATACGTTTTAATTACCAAAAATTTTTAAATTTTGTATAAAAAGTAATTTTTTTTACACATATTTCCCGATATCTCTAAAACTAGCTGAGCTTCTTTAATAACATTGTTTGCATAGCTTTAGGATTATTTAACAAACTGTTCTCATGCGACTGCTTCATTTTTGACATAAAATATTACACTTATAAGCAGAGTTTGAAAAACTGTCAGCAAAACAGCAAAAGGTTAAATTAAAACGCTTTTGCTTTGAAGCAAGAGCTTTTTTCAACTGTTTTTTATTTTCTTTGAATTCGTACAGTTTTGTGTTGATTTTACTTCGTATGCAGACAAGTAAAATCAAAGCAACAGTTCTAAAAAAAATAATTGCTTTGCTTCTAAGTAATTGCTCTGTCGTCAACAGCAAAAGCAAAAGATAACTTAAAAGAACAAAAACATTCGCTTTGATTTCATACTTACACCCAGTGTTGTCATATTATATTTTGAAAAATCTTTTAAACTTTGAAAAAAACTTTTTTTTACAAATCATTTTACAAAACTCTACAACTGCCGAAAGTAAAAAATGAAAAGACTTTTGAACCCTGCTTATATATATATTTAAACTCTGTATGCCATGTGTAGTCAATAACAGCTTACATTTAACCACCAACAGATCTACTGTAAACGAGTGTTGTTTATGGACAAAAATTAAATGAACAAAAATTAAACATGTTGAAAGGAAATTATTTACTAATGAAAAAATAGTTAGTGGCCAAGGTAACATAGGAAAAATGAGAAGTGAATAGAATGCAAAATTTATATAATTATACGCTTCAGACATGTGGTAAGGGTATATATAGGTTTGTCATTCCGTTTGTAATTTATTCAACATTCATTTGCGACCCTATAAAGAATATATATTCTGGATCCTTATAGATAGGGAAGTCGATTTAGCCAGGTCCGTCTGTCTGTCTGTCTGTCTGTCTGAAATAAAAGTTTTCAAGATAAATAAATAATTTTTGATTTCATTAAACAATAAAAGATATAAAGAGTGTTTTTATTAACTAAAAATTACATTTAACTTTTTTGCAATAAATTTTGCTATGTGAGAATGAAAAAAGTGATGAACATTTTCTTGAAAAATAAAAAACAAACAAAAAGACTAATAATTATGTTAATTTTTTTTAAAGTGGTTACTTATTTCATGCAGAAATTTAATTATTTTCAAAGACACCTTTAATAATATATATACATATTTAAAAGCTTTAACAAATGCCACAAAATAAAACGTGATTTGGATTTTTTTAAGATTTTCAAATTTGTTTGATATATTTCAAACAGACAGGCTTTCAATCTTTTTTGCTATCTTTGAAACTAAAAACTATTTTAAATGACAAAAATCTATTTCCTTTAATACATAAATTTTGTTTTAAAAATTTTTTATCAATCCTTTAACATTCAAAGACGTTTTATTAATTATTTAGGTTTTTTTATTAAACTAACATTCGTTCTTTCTAATAAATGTAGACACTTTAATACATCAACAGATTTGTATGTACTAAGATAAAAATTATGCATATAAAATATTTATTTATTTCATATGTAAAATAATAATTTATACAGATCATATTTATTAAAAAAACTTTAACAGCAGAAAAAAGGGATAAAAATAGAAATGAATGAATTTGTAGACGTTTTGGGAAACAACTTGTTGGTATTTAAATTCAAGTGTGTTAAACGCAATAAATTAAATAATTACATGGTTGCTCGAAGACATAAAAAATATGCATAAATATAGCCGTAAACATACATACATACAAATACATATATGTATATTTATGTAAACTGGTGTCAATAAGAAGAAATGGGACAACAATTTAATAAGAACAAAAAAGACGAATGTTTAAGAAAAAGGATTTCGATTTAAACTGAATCCTTAAAGCAAAACAAAATAAAGTGTAGTGAAGTTACACTCACTTAGCCACCTCCACAAGCTGACACTCACAACAATGTAAAAAATTCATAACAAAACGTTCAGAGCATCATCATCGTCATCATCATTGTTCAAGTGTTAGATTGTGGATTACGAATTGAATTGTATTGAAATGCCTTGAGTTAAGTTGTGTGTTTTTGTTCCATATTTTTCGTCTCAACATATTTTCACGAATTCCTTAATGGGTGATAAAGACCATCATGATGTTGTTGATAATGATAAAGATATGTACATAGCTTAGATGACGAATATGATGCTTGTGATAACTCTGTTGTTTGTCGCTTAAATATTTAATAATAAACTTCTTTAAGTTGGTTGCAGAGTTAGAAAAAAAGGAATAGAAAAGCCAGAGAATTTTTCTGTTTATTTGTATTTTTATACTGGTTTGTGTTTGAATTGTTTTTTAATCATCCCAAACAAAACTATTTTAAGAAATAAAGTGTGAGAATTTCTAAATGTGTTCATAACGAATTTCGTAAGTACTTTGTAATCGAATGTTTTATAAATAAAGAGTAAAGGGTAATAATCTTACAAATTTTGATACAACAAAAGCAATTTTTTTTTTAAATTTTTAGGACCATTCTGGATATTTTCAGGACAATAATATTACGGAAAATCGTCTTACGAACATGAAATAATATTAAATAAAAAACTGGTAAGAACGCTAAATTTGGTTGTGTCGGTTTGTATAGTATATAGTGCTTATATACATACATATGTTTCTATCGTTTATGGTTTATATAAATATTACAGTATATCTAAAGAACTGTAATAGTTAGATCCTTTAAGCTTCTTATGATTAACAATTCCAATCGAATTGTTAGCCGTATAAAAAAAAACATAATCAAAGCAGTACTTTTCCCCTCCCATACTATGACATAGAAGTTTACTATAGAATTATAGCAACTAAAGTCTTTAAACTTTCTGCACTGAAAATATGATCAAACTCTAAAAAACAAGATAAAAAATTTTAACAGGAAGAGTTTTCAAAAAGTACAATGAATGTGTTTTTAGATGCATCTAAAATTGGCTAGACTCTGGATATGGTGCAATATGAAGTTCAAACACTTATTAAAGCCAAAAAAAGCGGTTTAATATACATCTAAAATCAATTAACCGATATCTCGAAAACTGTAGTAGGAAGTTATGGATTTCTTAGAATTTGGTAGTAGCGAAACAGATTTCTACAAAATTACAAAATATTTATTTATTTTTGTCTTTTATCCAACATTACAAATTATATTTTATTTTAACTAACCGAGCATTTCAGGTTGTAGTATAACGGACCACAGTCACAGGTCGAAATCGAATTTGCAAATCTCCCACCGACAGACTTAATAACACGCTATCGCTATCCTTATACTCTGGGAAACATATTGTTGAATAGTCATGAAAATGGACTAAAAAAAGTTTTCTAAAAATATCAGATATTTTATTATGTCGGTCGACAAATATGTTGCTAAAGGAACAAGAAACACATCATACCTTATTATCACGCATATTACGAGATATATGTAGTTGAATTTATACAAGTTGTTGTTATAATGTGTGTATGAGTATGTATTTCAATTGCACAAGTTGGTTTAACTGTGGTTAACTGTGAATGAGTGAATAAATGAATGATTAAGAAAAGGGAATGAATGGCTGAATACTTTAGTTTGCGGGTGTAAGAAAAGGAGAGAATGAGCAATGGAGTAAGAAGCAGCATAAGCAGTAAATTGGTTCCCGTATTAAATATAGAGCATCACAAATATTTCAATTATTTATTGCTGCCGCTGTAGCTGTTGTTGCTGCTGTTGCTACTTCTATTGTTGGCGTCATTTTTGCTCTTGTCTTTATTGCTTTATTTTCTATAAAAGTTATAGTTGTTGTTGTAGTTTTAAATGTACCATTTAAATGACTTCCTTCCTAACATCTCCCTAAACGGATACGGGATGTCTAGAAAGGATACCGAGGTTATTTTATGAGATGTTGTCATACTGATGATCAGTTAAGTTTTGTCGCCAGCTTCTAACGGTTTACGAAAATAAAAATCGGATACGGGTTTTCTGTTTAAATATATATACAAACATACTTTTATCTAAAAGTTGAATGTTAAATACTTTAAATTTCACTTTTATTTTAAAATAAAAAAGTGTAAGTGTTAAATTAAAATGAAAACAAAGTTATTATAAAAAATGTATTTATGAAATATGATAAAAATAATAAAATAAAATCAATTTTTTCAACATAATTAAATAAGTACAAAGCACCTAAAAAAATCGTTTAAAAAACAATTTAAAAAATATATTATTTTAATATTAAACAGAATCAGGCAGCCACATATAAAAAATTTAAGCAAAATTTTTTTTTTATAGACTTTTTTTTTTATTTAAATAAATTTAAAAATGGAAGGAATAATAATTATTTTATTATTTTTAATTATTTTAAGTGTTTTAAAAGAATAAAGTCGAAACCTACATTAACTACTTTAAGGTTATATACAAATTGCGATTGAAAAAAAAAATAATGCATTTAACACTTGGTATTCTCTTTTAATTTTTTAATCTTTTAAGTCTTAATAATTCTTAAAATAAAACAGGAAATGGATTTCCAAACGAAAAAGCACAATAAAATGTAATTTTTTAACCCAAGAACGACATCCTTATTTTGTGTACACTAACGTCATCCTTCGTCATTTTGACTACGACCTATTTTAAGGGACTATAAAAATACGTCGTAAGCAAAAATAGGTGCTAAAATAGATTCATTATTTATATTTAGCTATTTGAAGAAATTCATATATTTTTTTTAAATTCTCTAACGTAAAATTAACATTGCACAGCCTTCATTCAATATAAAGCACAAGGCACAAACTTCAATTTTGTGCTTGCCACACAGCCTTTTGTGGCATTTTGCACAAACAATGTTTGTCATTTTTCGTTTTGATGACAGACAAACTGGGCATATCTTTCTTTTTCCAATTTTGTTTTAAATTATATTTTCAGAGTCTATGAAGTTATGATTTAGGCTGACTTTGGATATCATTTCTGACAGTGGAGGCATTATTAGCATATCAAGCCTGTCATTCAGTTGATTTTCCCGAAAAAAGCTTAGATGCTTTTGGCCACCTTGAAACATATTGTGCGAATAAGTTATACATAAATTAATAAAAGATTTGTTTAAAATTCCGAAAAATTGACATAACGGCCACCTGTTAGGTTTTCTTGAATTTATCAACTCCTCCTTTGGTACTATTATAAAACTCCACCATAATGGTTTCTGTTCGTTACATGATGATAGAAAATAAACCATTTTGCTTGGCTTTGATTTATAAAATAAAAGGGTTAAGATGTTGTAACAAAACGGAAGTTGAGCAAGATAAATCCGTTGCTCTTGCATCTTGCTCGACTTCTATGTCACAGCCTATTTTTCTTACGAATTCATCGTTGTTTTCACTCCAGGAGAGGAAGTGTTCAGTTCGTAGTAGAAAAATAATAAAAAGTAATAAATAGGAAAACAAATTTAAATGTTTAAATATGATTTAGGTGTATGGCCGCCGCGGCTGGTTCATAAATAGTGTAATCTTCGTACTAATTTATACTTTTTTCTTTATTTACGCATCGAATTTTAACTTTTTGTGTTAAATTTTTGGTTTATCACACAAACGAGGTGGCCAGCTAAGAAGCAAATTTTCTGAATTAATGCTTTGCCAAATATTTCATTCGGTAAACTATTAAGATGGAATGTAGTGTCGTCCTGCTAAAACAACATGTGAACATCATTAATACATTTCATTATAGGAATAAATGAGTTAGTTTTTAATCGTATCTATGTCTTACTATTGTCTATTGTATTGACTGTAATCAAACTAGTGCACAGTAAAGATGGATATTTTGGTTGATATATATCGATTTTAAAATATCGATATATGTATCTATATTTTTCGTTAATTCATAAAATACAGGAAAAACGAACTTTATATAAAAAAAGTAATTTTTTATTGATGTTTTACGACTTACATAAATAGAAACATATTACAAAACAGAAAACTAAATTTGTGGTTAAGCTACGCAGCAGGGCGTTGCAAACTTTTTTTGAAACAGTAATTACCAGATATAAGGAATATCCTCTGTTTGATATGTTCACCTGTCAAACGTCTTCTACTATCGGGTACTGCCAGGTTTACCGCTAAATCAACTCTTTTCGAAGACACCGAAGAAGCCTGACAAACTAAATAACCAACGGTGACTTTAGAAAGAACCGGCGTGAAATTCTGGGCAACCACAACATGACATGGGTAATGCTTTGTTAGAGAAACGTTAAAAACAAACCAATGTAGTCGAAACATTATCCACAAGTTATGCACAATAGAACAGCTAATGCTATTATACTGCATATACAAATTTTTAATTTTTACACTTACAGTTACGGGTTTTATTCGCATCTTGTTGCTTTAGACTTGCAAATACCTTAAATGGGATCAAATTTATCAATGCAAGCATTTTTACAGTCTATTAGATAAAAACTGTGACGAGAAGATTATTTTTACAAATTAATAACATAAAATATAAGACCAAAGTTCACAAATATCGAAATTAGGTTGCAAACAAAAATATTGATATATTGCAAAGTGAAATATCAAAAATATTGATTTTCAAAATATATCGATATATTTTGCCCAATCCTAGTGCACAGTAGTATGGTCATTTGTAAAATAAATGACAATATATGTATATATAATTTCTTAATCACTGATAAGATAAGTATGTTTAAAACATAAAATGTCTATGGCCGAGTCAGTCGCTAAGCTTTTAGAACAAGATCTGAAAAAAATATGCAGTTTTAACAAACACTATCCTAGATGGTTCAAAACAACCCTATATAAACCCTAAATGATTTGAAGCGATTTCAGCCTTAAAAAATTTCTTTAGGAAATCAATTTCAGCCAATCAATTTTGATTTTGTTTAAAAACACATAAAAAATCCCAAGAACACTCTGAAAGTCTTTGTTAACTTTAAATGTATATTAAACAAATTTTGTTTTATTATTTTTGGCATAAGTAGGATTAAACAGACCTAAGAAATACGTGTAAATGCAAGCACATGAGCCCTACTTTCGGTTATTCAGTTAGTTATTTTAGATTTTTTTAAACAAGTTTTTATATTCTTGGGCATACATATAAATAAAAATATATAAAAATGAAATATTTTACAAATTTTTTTGTTTGTTTTTAAACGATATTTTTTTTTAATTTTTTGGCAAACTCTGAAAAATAATATCATTCAATATTTTTAGTGATAGTTAATCCTAAATTTAAATTTAAAAAATCAATGTTAGAGAGCAGATTTTGCATTTATTCGTATACTAGCTTGGACCCGTTTTGCTTCGCTTCTTCAAATTGGTTACTGAAAGTTTTCCTTTTTTCTACCACGTAAGTTTTATTCACGTCGGACCAGTTTTTTTTTACTAATTAACACTTTTTAACGTTTTTCCCCCCTTTTTTTGTACTTTTCACCTCCAACTCTTTGTCCCTGCACGTTTGAGTTTTTAAAAATGAAAATGTATTTTTATATTTTAGAGCAGTGATGAACGTATGTCTCTATGTTTATTGGTCTAGCATTTATGAAGGTATAAAAGTATCAAAATATTATTTTTATCAACCAGACTTTTAAATTTCAAATAAATACCAGACACCTATCTATTTATTTTTTTAGCAGATATAAGGTTACCGATTTTTCCCTTCTTTACCCCTTAAATATTTGAATTTTCAAAAAATCCCTTCTAAGTGGATCTATTCAACAGGAGAGGAAACCACAGTTTAAACTACATGATTGATTGATGATGAACCAATCAATCAGTCACGTTACTATTTTATGTACATTTATATGTAGATAATTTTTTAAAAATACGATTACAAGTTTTGAACAAATATTTTATTTAAAAAAAAAAAATTTTTAAATTTTATGGTTTGTTGTTAGATTACAATTCACATGAAAATTGTTTGTTGGTTTCTTGAAAAAATTTTTGAATGTTTTTTGGATTTGTAAAAGTTCTCATTTAATATTTGAACTTTTATTTATACATATAACATTTTTGAATTTTTTCAAGTAATAAATTTCAAAGTCTACTGATGATCTGGTCTAAGCAACCAGTGAAATGCAGCATATAGACAGCTTGTAATCTAACAACAAACCATAAAATTTAAACAATAATGTCAATACGACAAATAATTATTTTCTTTCTACAAAAAAATTTTAAGTTAAAAAAATGTATTGTTTTTTAATACCCAGAATCTCAATACTATGGATAGTAAAGAGTTTCGAAAACGTGGCACCGAAATGGTAGAATATATATGCGAATATATGGAGACGTTAAACGAACGGCGGGTTACACCAAGTGTAGAACCCGGATATTTAAGACATTTATTGCCAAGTAAGTTATTTTGTTCAAAGCTAAACATCTTTTTGGGGCACAAAATTTAATTTAATTACAAAAATAAGCTGAAGCACCTCATGATCCCGAAGATTGGGATAAAATAATGCAAGATGTGGAGGACAAAATAATGCCGGGTGTGACGCATTGGCAGCATCCAAGATTTCATGCCTACTTTCCAGCAGGCAATTCATTCCCTTCTATACTGGGTGATATGTTGGGCGATGGTATAGGTTGTATAGGATTTTCGTGGGCTGCTAGTCCGGCATGTACGGAATTAGAAACAATTGTGCTTGATTGGTTGGGTAAGGCCATCGGTTTGCCGGATCACTTTCTGGCTTTAAAACAAGGTAGTAAGGGAGGCGGTGTTATACAGGTGGGTAAAGAAATAAGGAAATGGAGATGATGATATTTAAAAAAAATACTAATAATAATACAAATTAAGACATCTGCCTCTGAGTGTATATTGGTAACAATGTTAGCTGCACGTGCTCAAGCCTTAAAACGCCTTAAGTCTCAACATCCCTTTGTTGAAGAGTGTCAACTATTATCGAAATTGATGGCTTATTGCTCGAAAGAAGCGCACAGTTGTGTAGAAAAGGCAGCTATGATATCATTTGTTAAATTAAGAATATTGGAGCCCGATGAGAATGCTAGTCTAAGAGGTCAAACTATAGCTGAGGTAATTCAAAATTCTTTAGAGCCATAACGTGTTATATCGTCACGAAATGAAACGATTGTTCTTAGGCTATGGAAGAAGATGAACTACAGGGGTTTGTGCCATTTTTTGTTTCAACAACTTTGGGCACAACCGGATCTTGTGCTTTTGACAACTTACCTGAAATTGGTCAGGAACTTAAAAAATTTCCCGGAGTTTGGCTGCATGTGGACGCAGCCTATGCTGGTAATTCTTTTATATGTCCAGAGTTGAAGTCTTTATTAAAGGTAATTTTTTGCTCAAAAATGTACAGAACTTTTTGTATTTTTCGTATATAAACTTCTTAACATTACTACGTTTTTTATCTTTGGGTTGCACAGGGTATTGAATATGCCGATTCATTTAATACGAATCCCAACAAATGGCTTTTGACCAACTTTGATTGTTCTACTTTATGGGTCCGTGATCGTATACGATTGACATCCGCTTTAGTTGTGGATCCGCTGTATTTGAAACATGGCTACTCTGATGCTGCTATTGATTATCGTCATTGGGGAGTTCCATTGAGCCGACGTTTTCGTTCACTAAAACTGTGGTACGTATGTATGTATGAAACGCTTACAATTATGTTGTTTATGTGAAAGAATTTAACACTTTTAATTTTTTTTATATTTTTATTTGTTTTAAAAATTACTTAAAATGATCATGCAGAACAATCTTTTGTTTAAACAAAAATACGAGGCACACAATTATTTTTTACGTTTCTCTTAATACACTTTAAGAATTGAAATGCTATTCTTAATACGAAGACTTTATTATAAATATTTAGTATATACTAGTAAACGAAATTATTTTTTTTTTATATTTTAACTGTTATTTTAAATATGGTTTCAATAAATAAAAAATATTTTTAGTAAAAATAAAAAATTATTTATGCTCCTATGCTCCGCCGAGGAGTAAAAGGAACATATTTATTTATTTTTATTTTAGTTTTTTAACATTTAAGTAATTTATATGAGCGTAAAAACAATTGAAAATTTTGCAATTTTCTCTGTCTGTTGAATAGTTATTTTGAAATTACAGGTTTGTGTTACGATCATATGGAATTTCTGGACTTCAAAAATATATTAGACACCACATTGAATTGGCTAAACGTTTTGAACAGCATGTGCTAAGAGACAAGCGCTTTGAAATATGTAATCAAGTTAAGGTACGTTTATTTGAAATGTTACTTTGAAAAACAAACAAACAAAAAAAATAATTAAAATAAAAACAATATTTTTTATTCACATATTGAAATGTATGAATTGCGGTAAAATTTTTAGAAATGGGAAAAAGTATCGTTTGATAAATTTTATTTATTTTATTATATTATTTATACCGAAAGTAACTGTTATTTTAAACATTTTCTAACTATGTACATATTGTACATAGTATGAATGTTCAAATTGTTTCTGACTCAAAAATGTTTTAGACTAAAAAAAATGAAAAAAAGTTTTTGAAGAAAACTTTAAAGATAGAAGAGAATGATTTCCAACCACAAGATAGTTGATAGTTGAAAGTTATAAGTATTTTATTAAAAATACAAACATTTTAGAAAGCAACGTAGCAAAAAGGTGAATCGGTTTGAAGCTTTATCAGAAAAATTAAGAAGGAAGATGGCCTTAAAATAGCATAGCACTAAACAATTTAAAAATAAAAAGGTGGTCTAAAACATTATATCCAAAATAAGAATTGATATTATATAAAACAATTGACTTTATTAATGCCAAAATTACAATACAATAGACTTACGGTCGTATCTATAACGAAAAATTAGAAACTACGTATACATCGCACCCAACTATATGCTCACTAGCAAGCCGATTAGGCTAAGCAGAGAGTTGGAAAAGAGTTTACTTTTAATGAATTTCTAGCTGCCAATAATAAGAGTTTGATTTCAAATTAACATGAGTTGAGCAGTATGGATAACAATACCCTAAAAATGACACTTATGCTAACTCCATGCTAAATTTTTATTATAAATACGCCTGTTAATATTTAATAACATTAAAGAAATAACTTTAATAATTTCTAAGCGATCAAGTTAAATATACCAACGAATAAGTAGTGAAGGTTCGTTATACATATAAACTCGTTTTTTGGTAATAAAAGTTTTTGCTGAGTACATTTTAGGACATTGAAACTTTAACAGCTACATACATATTTACATACTTTAAAATCATTTTACATATGAAATAATTTCGTAGAAGTATTTTGTGTATAAATTAACACACATACATACATATCCACAAACCGAATCTGAAGGGGGCAAAAAACAATCTTTTGAATTAATTGTCAAATTATATCCGGTTTTACGAATTCATCTGCCGTCAATTTAATAATAAAACTGCTGCAATTATTGTCCAATAAGTCAGTAATTGTTGCTAAATATATGTGACGTAAAATTAACTATTAAATTTGTCCATTGATTGAATTGAAAACTCAAGTGTATTTGCTTTACTATTTACTGTGTCATTGCCTTAGGAGCAATTGGTAAAAGTTTTTTTTTATCGCAATAATTGAGAAAGGTTTTGTGAGAGGTTTTGAGTTAACAAAAA
>NDXZ01007742.1:25031-47618 GCA_003055125.1 Paykullia maculata | reverse complement strand
AAAAAAAAAATACAATTTCAATAATGCTTTGCGAATGCAGAATAACTTTATTTTTATTTATATATAGATTCTAATTGAAAAAATTCATTGCAAAACCAATCAATAAAAAAATAAAGTTAATTATCAAGTTGGATTTAATGCACAACAGTTTTTTTTTAATTTAAATTTTCAATATTGTATTCTGCATAATAATGTTTCTTTAAATTAGCTACAGGTACACTTTATTATCGTTTATTTCGAGAGCCGTTTTGCTAATTAATTGCAATATGAAAGGATCTACGCAATAGCAAAAGGTTTTTATGTTACATTGACCCAATACTCTATATCTAGCCATTGCAGTTCATAGTATTTAATTTTTGAATTTTTAAGGGTAAACAGTCAACTACACAATTTATTTAAGGGATAACAATGCAATTTAGTTGCGTCCAACTAAAGTTAGAAAATTTGTAAGGATTCCGAGGAATATCGGAACGGCTGGGAGGTGTTCCTTATCGGACGCTTCGGAATACGGGCGAAATCGAGCGATATATACAGAGGCTAAGTCATTCAGACCGATCAGTCTAACATCTTTTCTTTTGAAGGAAAGGGTGTTGGTGGATTTTCTGGAGGGCGGAACGCTGATGGATAGACCACTTAGTAGATGTCAGCATGCCTACAGAGCTGGGAAGTCTACGGGGACCGCTCTGCATGAACTTGTGAGAGCATGGAAAGCGAGATTTTCACTGGTGAGGCTGCTTTATTCGTCTTTATGGATATTGATGGCGCTTTTGATAGGATCTCTTTCGATAGGCTGAGAGATGCCCTTATTGAGCGAGAGGTTGAGCCTGTTGTGGTGAAATTGATCAACTCTTTTCTGAGATGTGGGGCAGTGAATCTCGGGAGTGGTGGTGCCAGAATTCGTGGGAGAGTTGTCAGGGGATGTCCACAGGGGAGAGTTTCATCTCTTCTACTGTGGAACATCACCGTAGACGGACTTCTCAGGAGGCTGGACTTGATGGGCATACACACAATAGGGTATGCGGATGATGTGGCGCTTATGGTTGGTGGCAAGTTCATGGAGACTTTTCTTGGTTGCATGAGACAGGCGCTCAGGGTAACTGAGACATGGTGCAATGAACAGGGACTAATGATAAATTTTGGAAAATCTAAGGCCGTGCTGTTCACTCGAAGGAGGAAGGATATGAAGATTGGATCCTTGATGTTTTTTTGGTCGGAAATCAACGTGTCCAGGGGTGCGAAATATCCTGGTGAAACGCTGGATATGAGGCTAACCTGGAATGATAACGTGTGGGCGATGATTCAGATGGCTTAGAGGATACTACACCAGAGTAAGCGAGTATGCGGGTATCTCACCTAAGGTGCACACTGGTTTTACACAGCGGTGGTGAGGCCCATGATTGCTTACGCGTCCGTTGTCTGGTGGCCAAAGGCCTCCTAGGGAACGGTTAAATGTAAGCAGGATGGGGCGCAGAGGATTGCTTGCATAGGCAATGAAGGCAATGAAGGCAACGCTAGGTTTGCTGCCGTTGGACTTATTTATAAGGGAAATGGCAGCAATGTCAGCATTGTGTATGACCAGGAATGGTATGTGGCATTATTTTGGCCCGAATATAGGGCATAAGAGTATCCTGGACCTTGTGAATAACGATGTTAGGGAAACTCAAATGCCGATGGAATGCATGAGTAGAGTGAAGGTGTTCGACAGACTACAGGAGTAATTTAAGTAAGCTATAATTATTTAATCTAATTCGGGTTAACAAACTTTAAGTATAAGTAATTATATTTTCGACGGATGTTTATGAATTTCATGACGGTTTTCAAACCGACTCTAAAGGTTTGTTCTTAGTGTTTCTGTAAAACATAACGTACAAAAGTAACAAACCTTAGTTTCATTCCAAGGAATACGAATATAATATATTATTGATATTGAGTTCTGTGGACCTATACAATGAATTGGGTATTATACATATTAAAAGCTAGTAGTTGTATAATATTTTTAAAGTATTGACTCATACAATTCCAGATTCATAATCTAAAGGGCTGCTTTATATGTTGATAGTCACTATTTACTTAATGATATTGAAGTAATGACTTCACAAAATCCCAAAATCACAAAGTCCCTATTTGTAAGCGAACGAGGTAATTACTTGCTTCCAATAACATCGCGGTGTTAAAATAATAGTAATAATACTGTATTTTTACCATTTTTACTCATTTCAAAGCAATGCAAGTTTTTGCAGGATACTTTGTGGTGAGAATGTGATTTTTGCAAAAAATGTAAAATTTTAAATTTTCTACAAACGAAATTATAACATTTAGCAACCAAAATTTAGGTGGCTAATTAGCCTTCATCCATACCTTAAAAAATCTCTAGATCGGCAAAGAACATTGCTGCTGCAAGAAAATAATGTGTAGAAAAACCCGACGCATTCGGTTTCTTGCCGGGGTTGTAGATGCTGATCCGAACATCCTGGATCCGACTATTCGAAAAATAACCAAAATCCGAAACTCAGAATTTAAAGGTTTGAGTTCATAAAAATTAATTGTTATCCTGAACAAAACGTAAAGCAGTTTTGACAATTCAATTTTGTTATAATAAAAACTTTTTAGTTTACTTTGTTTAAGGTTAATATATTTATAGGTATATACTTATGCACATTTGGGTGGGTCGATTTTATTTTCATATAAACTACCTGGTAATTCAAATTGAACAGATAATTATGTTTTTATAAATTTTTTAAAGTTTATTAGTTCGCTTATCTCTTTTACTTTAAAAAGTTTGTAAATAAATAATTAAACCACTTTTGCTTTCATTAAAAAAATAGATGTGCAGACATATTCTCCAAAAAAATATACGACAACAAAACTTTATGATAACAAATTAGCTGCTGTTGTGTATAAAATGAAATATAACTTAAATACAAAATTAAAGTAAAAATCTAATAAGAAGAAAATTTTCAAAAACACTTTAATTAAATTCTCGTTTCTAATTTTCCAAGTGGATTAACGTCAAAAGAAGCTAAATATTTTTATCATAATTAGCAGTCTTTTTTAACTTTTCTTTTTTCACATTTTTTAACAACGAAAATAAACATGAACAGAACTCAACACAAAGTTCAAAGCAATCAGCATTAAAATGCGAGCTGGTATCCATTCACCAAATTTAACATTGGATTAAAAGAACACGTATTTTAACGCTATGGCTCTTTGATTTGTTAAACAATTTACCATCTGATTTTCAGAGATAAAGTTTCATATTATTGTGCTTCGTAGCTGAAGATTATGGAACAATTATCTTCTACCATTCATCGGAAATGGAATTTCAAAATTAAAAGTTTTAACATTCATTTAATTTATTCCATTACATTTTATATTAGTGACCGTTGAACAATATTCATTAAATTTTTATTTTTTAAATGGTTCTTAATTGAATTATACTTGATTTGCATGGTTTTTATATATTTTATTTTAAACTATTACATGCAAAATCAAAAGTTAAAAAGTTTAAAAAGTTTTTGCTAAAAAAAACAAATGTATTGAAACTTTAAATTTAAACCAAAAAAATAATTTAGATATACTTAACATAACCATTTACAATTTTAATTAATTTTACATTTGAATCACCTTCTTTAAATGATACCATAAGCGTAATGAATATTATTGACCTTAAGCAAATTCACGATTCAAAGATACTTTTATTAATAACCTGTGTAAGTAATTATATTAAGTTTCGATGAAATTAAGATAATTTTTAATTGAATCTTTAAACTTTTATTAAAATTATTGAAAACGTTGTTTGTACGCTACTAATATCACTAAAAATTTCATACTTGTATTATTGTATAGTAAAAGTTTTAAAATTAGTACATTTAAGGTAATTATTAAAGGTAAATGCGGAAAATTTAATACACTTCACTGCATTATTATAAATGCACCAAAGCGTATTTTTAACTAATAAAATTTAAGTAATTAACAAAGCAGGAGACGTTTTATTACTTGTTTCGAATTTTTGTAACATATTTACATGATTTTTAAAAAGTAATAATTTTCAAAGACCTGAATTTTCTTAGACCTTAAGAGTGTCGAAGATTGAAGAATAAATTCATTTTTTGTTAAGAAAAAGTTAGTCTTACCTTTCGTTCTGTTAAAAAAAAAACGCAAAATCGAGCAATATGTTTTGGGGCGCAAACTTTTTCCTTAAAAAACTAGAAAATAACCTTTAAAATTTTTATCTAAAAGAAGAAAGCAATATCCTTTAAGCATTTATTTTTAGCTGATACTTTAAACCCCATCCAAGATATACTTGTTCTCATTCAATAGATTCGCTATTTTTCAAAAGTTACGTTTTTTCGAAAATCTGTTTTTGTTTATAGCAATTTTAAAAAGAAAATATTTCCCCAAGTTAATAACTTTATCACAGACATTAGGTTATAAACTCTATTATTGTTTGATTTTTAAATTTTTGTTTGAGCCTTTTGTTTTCGACATAATTTCTTTATTCATTAGCCTGTAATGGCAGGTTACTAAAGCAGCTACTGAAATTTAAAAACACTGTTTCCTTATAATTTTTGCTGTTAGTGTAATCTTATATTTATCAAAGCACCTTTGGTGAAGATTCTAATGTTTTTGGCCAATATCCCGTAGTACGACAGAAATTAAATGTTTTCGGTTGCCAATATCTATAACTTCTTCTTCAATGTCAAAGTCCTTCAGAAAATACCGTCTTCTTTTTCCATCGGGATATTTTAATGTGCAGGACGTTACTTTCTCTGTTTGTTTACATCTAAAATTCTCCACGATATGGTAAGGAGAAGGATCAAAGGACATTTGTTCCGTCTCCTGACTTTATCCTTTTTAGCATATAAATTAATCGTTCCTTACCTTAGTCAGAGTTGACTTAATTGCGCCTTATACAAAATAAAGACGCACAATCGTATATCTGATTGTATTAGCTAAACGAATACAGCATACATATATCTCTCACTACTGGTATAAATGAGAGAGTCTTGTATACTGGTATAAATGGGTTTTATGATATTGTATGGTTTTGCTTTAACATACTCATTCTTCTAATAAAATAAGTACCAGTTATTTATTGTGTTGAATTAGGTAAGAAAAATACAGTTTACTCTCGAATAACTGCACTTACTACAAGTATTTTTTTTAAATATTTGTTGTATAACATAGCAAAACACCTAATGTTTTTTTAGGAATCGTAATTTCACCTATTTTGTATAGTTCTACTAACGCAAGAGTAAATAAATATCTAAAGCAGGGTCGTGCAAAAGACCGCACATGTGCGAATGCTCTCAAACTAATGAAAATAGTATAAGAAATAATATATATTTTTATATCTCTTTTTACTAGACAACACTGAGCAACCAGAATGGAAGAATTAACAAAAACATTTAGTCTGGTTTGATCATTCATATGAGTAAGTTGTGTAGTCGCTTTGTGACTAGACAAAAAATGTTTAACATTGAAAAGGAGAATGCTTTTTTATTTGCCGTAAATTACTTCGGTAAAGCTGAGTGCTTAGTATGCCAACACACGGTGACCCGTTATTATACATTTTTTATAGAGAGGCATTAGCGAGTTTGAAAAATTAATAATGATAGGCCGGAATTAGTTAAAATCCAGTTCAAATACACTTGTAAGACCAGTGGTGAAAAATGTTACAAATTTTTTTTTCAGTGGAATGAAAGGCAAACAATTACGCCTAAAAACAAAAAACTAAGAGAAGCATAAATTGTCAATGTATGGGTTTGGACATCCCTGATCTAGAACAAGGCTGTTCACAACTAAAGCTGCGATTGTATTGTTGAGAGAGTTACCCAATAAACACGCAGCTACCTGCTTGAAATATAATGTTGCATTATATTAATCTTAGTTATTACTTTTTCAGTTGGGAATATGTCAATTTATTAAAATTTTATTCAGAAATCAATGATATAAATTTTTCTCTGGAGTACTAAATTCGCTTCGAGTTATTTTTAGTCCTGATTGAATTTAACAACCCGTATCTACGTATTTGTTGCATAAGCATTCCTGGAAAAAATAAAAAAGCATCTTCCTCGTGTGTAGTCCTCGCTTTGTCATCAAATACTAAATGAAAGAGCATAAGAATATGTTGTTGGGGTTGTCTCTACACAATCGTGCTATGAATGAACTAGATCTAAAAATTTTTTAGTTACTAAATGACATGCTTTATTAGGATGATTATATTTGCATTGAGCTGTTTTTACATTATTCTCCATAAGCCAAGAAAAAGAATTGCAGGTGACTAAGAACTGAAGGTAATGCAAAACGTTTTTTTTTATTATTAGATCATGTGAACGAATATTGCACGGTAAATGAGGGCCGTTTTTTATGTCACGCGCATATAAGAAATCATAAATATTAAAAAAAAAATTTTATTTTATTCTATAAGATAGTCAACTATATGTGTATTTTATAGAAAGTATTATACACCATTTATTTCTTAAATGTTCAGTCATCTAAAACTTAGAAGCTACTCAAGACTTTCAACAGAATCTGTCACTGCAAACATCCTTTTTTGTGTAAAATATTTTATTACAAATTAAATTTACTTCAACAAGAGTAAAATAAATACTTGATTGCAAACAAAATAAAGAAGAAAAACACAGGAAACATCATTTTGAATCTATTTGCATTGCAAAATTGAATATAATGCAATTTATGCATCTTCTTATGCAGTATCCACATACATTCAAATAAAACAACTTATACAGTTTGCTCTAGAGTTTGAAAAGAAATAAATAAAACAAAAATAATATTATGCAGTACAAATAGAAATAAGTTAATGCTTGATTACGTTTGAAAAGATAGATTTGTATTAAGAAAAATTATAATAAATAAACGAAGGATGTCTCCGTTTTCTTGATATAAAAATGTGACATCTAAGATTAGCGGAAGCATGTTGAGTTACATTGTGAAAAAGGGATTTTGTTTTACTTCTCTTTTAAACTTTATATAAAAAGCATAAGGAAAAATTATTTGAATTGATATTAAAAAGTTTGTTAATAAAGAAATAAAATAAAAACTTAAATTCATTTTGATTATATTTTTAAGCTGAAGTTAAGTACTTGTTTACGACAATACATAAAAAATGGGAATATTTACATTTGTCTAGACATGTACTTACCTTGGCAAATTAATAAATATATAATAAAACCTTAGATGCTTTAAAATAACTTCTTTTAATATGTCTTTAGGATGACTTTATAAGAATCTTTTGAAAAGTTGTCAAGTCTTTTATTATGTAACAAAAAAATATAAAAGAAAAGATATAGACTCATGTAGCCAGATTAATGAGGTGAAATATTTTTTATCTAAGGCGGTGAGACATTTCGTATTTAAAAGTTATATTTAACTCTATAGCATTAACTTTAAATTTTTTTACTTAGCTGTGTTTAAGGGTAGTTATTATTGAAAGAGTTAGATAAAATAAATTTGATAAAAATTATATAATCAGTCTTTAATTTTGTAGAAGTTTTCTTATAAAAAAGCTTTATTACGTATCCCCCTCCTACACTCCCGTAATATTACAAAATTTGTTTAATAAAACTTTGATAAATTTCAAAATTGCTTATAAATACGGGGGTTAATTTTACAAAAATTTATTTTCTTGAAATTCATATAGGTATTTAAAACGTAATTCATCATTTAAAATATAAATTAAATATTTAACTAAATCTACATACTATCTAAGTACGCTATTTCATAAATCATCACATTCAACATGTTTCATATTTACAAGATATGATTTTTTCCGCTAAATTAGCTCTTTTTCGTACTGTGTGGCATATGAACTCACGACTATCACATGAAGCGAAAGATTCTCTCTTGCTAAATCAAAGGGAAAAAATATTATAGCAAATTGCAATCGCGAGAAAAATTTGTCCCTTTTTTTAAATATAATGTTAAGAATAAATTCTACTAACAGCGGAATGTAATATTTTTTGTCTCTATCTCTATTCATTTTACTTTCATCGCAGGCAATTAAATAAGCCAAGAATACAAGCAAATATGTTGAAATTGCAATATAATAATAATGAAATAGTATTTTTAAAAGATGTCCAACAATAATGAAATCATGAAAGCAAACAATTAAGTATGAAGATCGCTTCGTGATTAAAATATGGTGGATTATAATAAACTACAATTAAATAAGAAATATATCAGAAATGTTGGCATCCTCATAATCAAGTGTTGAGAAAGCTTTTTTAAAATATTAAAAATAATTTTTATTTAAACTTAAAAAATCTAATTTAAAAATTAATAATGAACGGAAATCTAATTTCATAAACATATGAGTTATTGCAATTAATAAATAAATAATTCACGTAGCATTTTTTATATTATATTTATATTATCAACAATACTCTAAAGAGTGATGAGTAAATTGATTATCTCATCTGCTACTACTTTTATTGCTTCTGTTGTTAATATTTTTGTTACTAGGACAACCATTACTTTACGCTAGTTGACTAAATGTATAAAAACACCTGCGAATAGGATGTAGACATGCCACCTTCCTGTTTTGCTGAAATTCAATTTGCCTTGCAACAAACACTCTTCCGATGCTTTATATTTTGCATTTGTTTTCGAAGAATTGCTAAGTAAAAGGACATAATACAAAAAAGAAATTTCACAACAGCAGAGCCAGTACACACAGAGAAAAAACATGGTTGAATATGGTCACGGTAATATGATCACAGACAATTTTAAAATTTTATGATTACTGCAATCGTTATATGCCATAATAATAATATGGTTTTAGTCATATTTTCCGTCAATACCATGATCATATATATGATGGCAAGAATCATTATATGTTTGTCCAAACTATAAACTTTGTTACGGATAATCATATATATGATGGTTTTAGAATATATGACAACCATAATCTGAAACCATCATATTTATAATTATCCGTAACAAAGTTTATAGTTTGGACAAACATATAATGTTTCTTGCACTCATATATATGATCATGGTATTGACGTACAATACGACTACAACTATATTAGGATAATCGCAATCATATAACGATTGCAGTAATAATAGAATTTTAAAATTGTCTGTGATCATATTACCGTGACCATATTCAACCATGTTTTTTCTCTGGGTGTGGCGAAGGAATGTTAAAGAATACGCAAATTTCATTTCAATCACTGTTGGACCTTAACATGTACATTAAGCATATACTACAATTGAAATAGAAAGTATTTGTCTGGGCAAGCCGCAAACTTACAGCAAGGAGCAAAACACAGACCATCACAATTGCTGATACTGGTTGCCTAATTTTTATCACATTGTAACACATTTTCAAGAAAAATGGAAAAAATTCCAAAATTTAAAAAATAGAAAAAATTCAAAACTTTAATTTGCATCTTACAAACAATAAATAATACCTAAAAAGGTTTCATGCTTGTGCTATAATTGGTAAAGGGATGACATATGTAAAAACCATGAGTCACAAAAAGTTTATCATTCCGTTTGTAATGACCTGCAGTATTGGTCTTAGATCTCGCATAACAAAAACATTTATTTATTTTATATATTTGCATGAATAAAAATAACATTTATCTAAAATAAGAAAACATTCACTTACAATAACAAGCGGTAGATCCAAGGGAAATTTTTTATCCAACCCTGTTAATTTGTTAACGTAGTTGTGTTGTTAATTTTAAAAATGTGAATTTGCAACGTTACAACATGTTGGCACAGATAATGAAAACGCAGGTCATAATATACTTGATAAACTTAATTTCCATGTTCAATTTTTTTTTTTTTTGATAAGCTTTTTAAAAGGGTAATCTTAGCTCTTGTATTTTAAAAATTAAAAAGTAGTATAAACAAAACTAAGATATATTAATAATGTATCTTTCATTTTTCGAATGCATGTAAAACAAAAAACAATTATTCAATTAACAATTGTGTTAACATTTTCTTAAAAACGATAGTTAAATAAAAAATGTAAAGTAGCTTTAACTATGATAATAAAATAAATGTTTCAATGTTGACACTTTAAGCTTTTTAAAATAAAGTGACATGTTTAAACTTGCAATATGTAGTACATGTTTTATAATATCTTTAAAAAAAAACTCAACTAATATCTATTGTTTATATCTTTGTTCTATTTTAGGTAGAGTATTTTGCGAATTACAATATGCTTCTCATAAAAAAAATGCAACTGGCGCATGTAGTAGTCAGTATTAAGATAAGTGTCAATTTTCAGGCAGATTAAGTGGCATAAAAAGACTTGGCCTTTTTTATTTAAACATGACAAGTTCTGCGTCGGCCTATACCTGTGTAAAAAATGGACATCTATTCGCCCAAATTGACAAACTCTATATAAATAAGGCCCTGTTTGAATGGAGTCATATGTTACCTAAATAAAAAAAAATACTTTATTATATTAGCTAAATATATCAACAGACTAATGCAATTTTAATTAACATTGTCTACAAATTTTAAAAATCGAAAAAATTATAAAAAGTAAAAGGTGAGAGTTTTGTGCTAATATTCCTAAATGTTGAGATTAAAATATAAATACTTTATCAAACTTGGATAAATCTTAAAAAGCGCATGACTTATATAAATTAGGAACAACTAACAATTAACACAATTTTTAATTTGTTTGTGAGTTATACTTGTATGAGATGTTTGTACGCAGCATTGCTCAGGTTCGTCAGGTTTTAGTACAAAAACTATTTAATAATATTTCAAGCAAACTTGAAAAACAGTAAAATCAGTAGTTTTTAAATAATTAGTAAACACATTTTAAATCAGAACACGAAAGGTTAGTATATGTACTAATAAAATCAGTGCAAATAGCCACCCATAAACTTTACCTTTCTAAGATATTAGTAAAAAAATGTGAATATAAATAATACACCTACAAACATCCCAGTAAAAAAAATCTTAATTTTGAAGCAGTAAATATGACTAGTGCATAGCTATTACTTCCTTAATTGCATGTTTAAACATATTTGTTTCATAAGTAATATGCAAAATAAATATATTTAGCAATTTCTTTAAGAAGTTAATTTAAGATCTATAAAACAAAGCCTCTACGCGAAGAATCTCATACAAAAACATGTAATCTTTTATAGAAGTTAAAACTGTTCACGAATGGACTCTGCCATGATTTTTGCTAATATAGATTCTACTTAGTTGACAAGGTGATACTTTACAGGGATTTTTTATTTAACATGTATTTGAATGTGTTTTTTATAAATGCTAAGAAAATTATTTTAAACTGGAAGTTTATTTAATTTTATAAATACGTTGATGTTTCTTTTCAATCAAGTTGAATATTTACGCAGATACATTCATATATTTTTTATATTGCTATTAAGTTTATATTAGTTCTGGTTATTTCCGGAAGTATTAAAAACTATAGAAACTGCTAAGTGTAATTAATTATTTCGTTTTATTAAATTATCCACACATTTTGTTGTCCTTTATAATGTAAAGAAATTATAACGCAAAGATATTATAGTTGTCGTGGCAACATAATAACAAATTCTTTGTTGTTTTTTATTTTAAATAAGACTTCTAAAATTTGCTAAGATATAAATTTTATCTTGAAGTAGAAACATGAATTTGATTAATATAACTTGTATGACAAATCAACTTTTACATGGGCGGTTAAATAACCTGCTAAAATCACTCTTACATAATAAAATTTTGTTTAAAATGGGAAATACGTGAAAATAAAATTAAGTTTTATGTTACTTATCTACTTATACTTAGATTTTACATATTTCAAGGTCAATTTTAAACATATTTTTTCCTGATTTATTTTGGCTGCACAGTACTCTCCATTATTGGAACCATTACAAGACATTATCACAAAGAGTCTAGGCACCTTTGCTAAGCAAATATAAGAACAAGGTAAAGACAGTGGCACAAACTACCCGTCATTGCTCAAGCATACACAACCAAGACCAAAATGAGAATAAGTGATATCTCAGAGAGCAGGCTAGAGAATATAATCGAATTATTTTGGTGGCTACAAATCAGACAGTATGTTAACTGTTGAAACTGTTTTCTTTCCTTAAATGCACAGAAGAAGAAGCCGAAGTTGAATAATACTCAATACAAGAAACTTATATGACTAACAGTCTCTAATAACCGCGACAAAAAAAAATCATACACATGGGTCCAGCCAGACCTTTTTGAAATTTAAACTTAATTTAAATGTATTTATTATAAACCTACAGACTTGAAACTTTAGGTACCCTCCTGCGTAATTAGTTATTAGCATATAAAACAAAACGGATAAAAATACGAATAAAAACATGTTTAAAAGAACAATGTGCTTAATCCTTATAAGTAAAGTTTTACTTCGCAGCTTTCTTCCTTGCGTCTTATATCTGCAGTATTTGTAAAAAAAACTTTTAATTAATTTAAAAACTATTTAAATGCTTAAGCAAAAGCACATAAAATATTTCTAACACTAAACGGCTACTAAGGCAACTTTGATTTATATATGTATGTGTATGTATATTCTAACCTCTGCATAAATACCTCTCACACAGTTTTTCATAAAAAAGCATGTTTTATTTGTCTTTTTTAGCCGCTTAGACCAAAAAAAAAAGGTTAAACTTTTCTACTGCCTCCACAATATTTGCCGTCTAAAAGTCTAATAAACTTTTGACCAAGTTGTTTAGCCATTCAGCCAACTTTTGTGTTTTGGATTTACCTAGAAAAAACAACATGACATTTGTTTTTGTTGCTGTAAACCTAAATGTTTTACATTCAAAATTATTTTTGTTACGCTGTGAAAGAAAATCTCTCTAAAAATATGTTGATACAAATAAAATCAGTTTTTTTTTTTACTTTATTTTAACTTGACATTTTATGGGCAAATAAGATAAGCAGACAATTGTGTCATGTTGTCACTTTCTGTTGTAAATGCCTATGTAACTTTTATGTGCTAAGATGGGTTTAGTTACATACAAATGTATGTATGTAATTTGTTAAAAAAAGAACCAAAAGCTTAACAATTGAAATAGCCATTTCGGCTACATATATACCTTGAACAGGAGAATGAAGAATATTTTAATTTTTTGATATGGAGATTTTTTTTTTAAAGTATATCATAAACTCATATGTCAAAGCGTTAATATTTTGGTTGGTATTAATTTAATGTAACTGTTTACTTTTGGTTTAATTCGAATATATAATTAAAAATATAAAGATTTCTAAATACGACAGTGGCAAAACTTTTTAACCTGTAATATTTATGAGGGACTCTGAAATATTTTTTATATAATAAAGTATATAATGAAATAAGTCCGAAGACGAATATCAGACATATTGCCAATTCTTCCTGCTAGTCCAATATAAATGCAAAACCCAGGTATCAAACCACTGCCACCACGTCGACCCCGAAAGGACCTCAACCAATTAACCAGTCCAGGACAAGTCCTGGGAGCTCACCGGTTCCCGTGGTACCAGATTGATTCTGGTGGATCACCAATTTGGGTCCAGTCACCCAAGGCTAAGGCAGCCTCTTTTACCCCGAGGGCATAAGCACCATGATGAAGATTTCATCATGATGCTTTTTTAACTACCCCCGGGGGTCCCGGTGAAGACAAACAAACAAATTTCATCATGGTTTTCGAGTTTTTAAATTAAGTGGAAAAGAGAAAAAAGGACAATAATAGAAATGACAGGCAGTGCCACATCTTAGGGACATTAGGAAGGTCATGCAGGTCCACCACATTATAAATTGAACAATTTTTTTTTGTTAATATGCAAATAATTTTGTTGACTTGACTGTTAGAAATTACAAATGTCGTTATTATATTTACAAATTCTATTGTTGGTTGAGTTTAAATTTTACTTTTAATTGTATTAATAACACTTTTTTTCTGTGTACCATTTAGGTAACTTTTTGTATAAAAATTATAAAAAAATTTGGAGATATATTTTTTTCAAAAAATAATTAAAAAAAATTTTTTTTTATATTATTAAATATTAAAAAAAAAAATTAAAATTAATTTTTATTATAAACCTTAAAATTTTGCCAATTGCAATCAAACATAATTTGTTTAATGTTTTAAACACAAAAAAATTTTGACATTTTAAATGAATGCTCCATTTAGCAATGTTTGATAACTCAAAGCTGCAGGGTAGACACTGTTCTTCAAAATTGAAACAAATAAAACAGTTTTCATTACATACGTGCATTACTACATAAATTTACAAAATTTTATCGAAATCGGAAACCATCGAACAATTTTCGTTAAAACTAACATGGAATTCTCAATATCTAACAGTATGTAGGCGTATGATAATTACAATATGTGTAAATATTACTAATCCGTCCAGACTGCAAACAACTAACTTGAAAAACTATGCAAAATTTTAACATTTGGCTTTTTAATTACTTTTTTATTTCTAGTTCTAAATTTATATCAGAAAAAGCTTTATGAACAATAAATAATATAAAAATATCTGTTATTGGCATTTGTTCAAACGTCACATCACATTTTTAACTGTAAAATATCACAAGGGCATTGCTGTTTTATGTCAATAAATATATCATTTACAAAAATGTATGCCATAAAATGTAGGTTCTAAAAAAATAAAAACTCACTATTTGGTTATCTTTTTAAACATAAAGTAAAAACTGAGTTTTTACAAGGTTATTTAAAAAATAATAAAAATAAGGTTTTAAATTTAGCACTGGAATTAAAATTAGAAAAGAATTGGCAAAATAACTTCTAGGTAAAAGTAAAAAAAACAAATTAAATAAAAATTGTATATTGATTGACAAAATATATAAGAAATAAATTGAAGGGAAAAAATTTAACAAAACAAAAATTATATTTCTCACGGTTGTCTAATTTTGGCATTAAGGACCGTAGCAGTTTTTGGAAATATTGTAAAAATCACGATAGAAATGGGCTTTTTTTCGAATAACAATTATTATCGGCTTAAAAAAAAGGATAGTATTAGGTTTGGTCTGTTTTTGAGAGAAGAGAGAGAGAGAGAGAGAGAGAGAGACAAAAGACCTACGTACTAGAAATATCGATTTATTTTAAAAATTTATTTATTTACTTGCCATATAAAAGTAAACTAATAAATTTATTTTTTCTCTTAAACATAATCCAGATGTAGAAATTGTTCAATTAATATAATGTGATAAAAAATGTATATAATAGTGATGAAAAAAAAATTTAAAAATAATTTTAATTTTGCTTATTAAAGCACAAGGACAAAGATCATGTATCATAATTAATAAAAGTTTTATCATTGTCTTAATTTTTCACACTTTTTATACCTCTTTCTTAATTGCTAAATCAAAGTCTTCAAGTAAATTCAATACGATATATTAATCAGCTTTAAATTTTTTGTCTTAAATAAAAACACGATACAAAACAATTTATTTATAAGAGTTAAGGATATAATTAATTTCAATAACTAAATAAATAAGTATGATTTTAAGTTTTTAATTTTTTAAGCTTAATTTTGTCCGTGTTTTAATATCCTTTTCATATTATCCTCAAGGCTACTAAGTTTGATATGTAGCATGATATAATAAATATCATTTAAAACAGTTGAAAGGTATATACAATTTTAAAATTACTGGACAAAATTAAAAAAATATATGTGTATATGCATTAATTTCTTTCGTTTTCAAACTTTAACACTAACCAACATATGACCTAAAAATAACTTACCATTTCGGTAAACGGCATGATAGTTAAAACATAAAAACGCTTCCCCCAAAATAGATTGACTTACCACTAAACTATACTAGGATATTACAAAACACTTTCAAACATATTTTTAAAATTTCAATATTAAATTAAAAAACTAATAACTTTTCTGGCAAAAATAGTACAATACTTTAAAATTTCCTTTTGTTTTCGTTTATTAACTTTTGCAAATAAATACTGAAAAACAACAGAATTTTACCAGAGCGATTCGAAACAAAAATCTTTCAGTTGCTAAGTAAAGGAATTATTCATGTTTTTTTTGTTTTATCCGGAAAATAACTTAAAGATTATCATGTAGGTTTCTTTACCAAATATGCTTCTTGGACAGTGTATCCAAATGTTTAATGTACAAAATCAAAATTTTTCTAAAATGTTTATTGAATAGAAATCCTTATTTTTCTTAACTAGATTTTTATTCAGTAGTTATTTTAGTATTTGAAGAAGTTGTATGCAATTAATAAAGAGAAAAAAATAGTATTGTTTTTAGTTTATAATATCAGAAATTTATTAGGGTTAAACAAAATAATGAATTTTTAAAATATATTTTATATCTTGCGGGTGCTTTGTCAACATGGGGAAGCGCTGAACTTTAGAACTTTGCAGATAACTGCCTTGGATAAATTTGTACATATGTATGAATCTATGTGTGTGCAAGTACATATTTCTGATTTAAGTGTGACGCAGAAATAAACAGTAGATTGCTCTTGGAAAACAAGCGAGTAAAAATGCTGGGTTGTGACGAATTTTATATTCCCACATCTATAGGGAAAACATTATAGGGGATTCATAAAGTAAAACTAGTATTAACACTTGAACTTATAATTGCAAAAAAACTCACTTTTTATGATAATAACAAGATCACGAGTTTTGCTAAAAATTTTCTATAACCCATGAAATACTTTATAAAAAACGTTATATGATTTTATTTAATGGTTTTAAGTATAACTTGACAGAACTACCAATAATATTTGTTAATGCAGCGTAACTGATCATAGCCTCTTGCGGAAATGTAACCGCAATTCCCATTCCAGGAAGTAATTACAAAACTTGTTGAAACACCGTAGTACTTTTTTCACTTAAAAATTTTAATTGATAGAAAATCCCGATCAAAAAATGCTCAACCATTGGCCTTCTATAATCTTTTGAACTATATGAAACTAAGAAAGTACTAAGGGCTATTGGCAGACGGGTCTTAAAATCTTAATTAAAGTGTATAAAGGACACAATTTTTTAACTCTTTGATCATAAGATAGCACAGTGTAATATAAAAACTTGTACCTTACTGCGCCTTGACAATTTTATAAGTCTCTTAAATATATCGAAATACATTTACTTTATTTTTAAAAATCCTTCGCGTCTTATAAGACTGATGACAAACCAATTAAACCCTCAATGTTTTTGTGTTGGGTATTTGAACTCAAACCAATGAAAAACAGTAAAAGTTTCAACCACACACCAATTGAATTTCTAACACATAAAGGAAATTGAGTATTTTTGCGCTTCAAAATTTATTTCTAATTTATGGCTTTCAATTCGTTGTAATAAAATAAAATGTTTGTGAAATAAATTTGTCTTATAGCGTATAGTCATGGAGGAGCATTTTGTTAAATATAATTGTGGCTTTAATGGTAACTGTTTTATGTTTATATTGATTTTTTGAAGATTTAAGGTTATTTGGTAAATTATAAAGTTCTGTAATTAAATGGTGCAAAATATATTTAACTCTTAAAAACAACTCAATAGCCTTAAATATATTAATGCTGCAAATAAAAGTGAAACTGGTTAACAATACTTAATTAAGGGAAGTAACTCAATTTAAATTAGAATTAAATGGCATAAATAGATATAAACTAAACAGATTTAATGTACTGTAGAAAATATTAAAATTTTATTTATTTTAAATTAATATTTTAAGTATTAATTATTGACTTTACTTTTAATGCTGAAATAAAAAATTGTATTTTTTCAAAAATGTTCATTAGCATTTTTAAGTTTAATAATAAAATAAAAATTATAAGAAAACTGTTAATAAAATGTTTATTAAAAATCAGTTACTATTAAATATGTTGATAGATTTTGTTTGAATTTATTTTTTAAGTAAAAATATGATTATAAAAAATTAAAAACAACAAATATTTTTTTTAATCATATTTGATTACTTTTACACTGAAAACAAAAACTATATTATTTTTCATTTACATATTCAGGATTATTGCTACTTAAAAACTTTTTTATATGATATAATATGTATTATGTAAAGACACCCTTATTGACAGGAGAACCATTGATTGATAATACAGTGTAAAATTTAAATTTTCAGTCATCAGATAAAAGAACGATCAGAATCAAGAACGTCATAGACGTTGCTCCTATTAATGTTTTACCTACTAAAGCTGTAGCGTTTATATCGCTATGCAAAATTCTATATGATTTATGTATTAACTTGACAGTGTACACAAATACCTATCGTAACAAAAAAAAAACTTAAACTAAACTAAACTTAAAGAAAATTGTTTCTCTTTGAAAATTTATATATCAGTAAAATTTCTTGTCCGAAAGGCAAATCCAGTTTTAAGAACCAGTCTAGGGTTTTCCCCAGCTCCATACAGCTGTTTTTCTTAAATTTGATGTTATTGCTCCAAACTAGTTTATAGTAATTAAATGTGGTATTTCTGTTTTCTCCTAAAAAAAAAGAATCAGAGGCAAATGGTCTACTTGTATGTGGTAAAAGTACCTGCCTGCTGTTTTTTAAATTGTTATTTTTATAAGTAACGTAATATCAGATTAAATACTGTCGTAGTGAAAAATAAATGTTTCTTATCTGGTGGCATAATTCAGAAGATTTTTGTGTTAAATTATTAAGAATTAAGAATATATTCTTATTAATTTAGTAATTATATTAACATTTTTATTTTTTTTAATTTTGTCTTTATTTGGGCTCGAGGTCAATTACTATGTTTAAATAAAACTCTTTTTTTGTTTTATTATATATGACTTTTATTTCAAAATTTCAAGCCCCTTCCGTGCTCTTCTTCACGATGTAATTTGAGTTAATGTGCCGTCTGTCTTTCGAAAGATTGTAACTCATAGTAATAGAGATAAAATTAAAAATATATTTTTATTTTTTTTGATTGCGTGATCAGGCTGTAGTAGCACAAAGCACTAAGTGATCCCAAGAAAAACTAACAAACAATTTTTGTTAGGCGCTGATTTTTCACATTAATCTTTTTTAAAACTTTTGGCTTGCATTAGAGTTATCCATCTTTCACCTCCTATTTGCTGCAAGAAAAGATTTACAGTATTTAAAATTGATGGAAATATAAATCTCAGGGAAGCGTCTAAGCTGTTTAACGTCAATAAGTTTTAGGAAAATAAGATTTTCCACCAAACTTAAAACTGATATTTTTATAGTAAGTCTTTTCTTGCAAGTACATTGATGGTAGCTCCGAAAATTATTTCAAATAAGTTTTATAAGCCACAGAAGTTCCTACTAAATTTAAAATTATTTTCAACATCTTGTAGTTGCTTTTATATAAGGTCTACGCCCGTAAATCAATAAAATCCTAAGATTCTAATATTTCAATACCCTGGGTCATGACAAAAATTAAGAAATAACTTTGTGTTTTATATGTTTTAATGGATGGAATTATAAAGTTGTGCTTTAGTAAATAAAATTTTCTTATTTGTCATCGAATTTTGTCGTTTATTTATTTATTTTGTTGTTGTTAATAGTCAACTACTTACGCATCAAATTTAAGTCCAAATGGCTTATTAGCCTTTAACTTGACAAGAAAATTAAATTTAAATTTTATTTTCGATACGATTATATGATTCCTAAAAAAAATTTATTTTGTTTTCCTGTATTGAGTGCGTTTTTTTCACTCAAGTGCTTTTTTTTGTTCCATCCTTTTTTATATTTTTATATATTTTTTGTCTAATTTTTTTTTTCAATTCCATGCTTGTTGTTTTGATTTTATTTTATTGTTTCTTATTTCCTTAATAAATGCACTTGTGAACATGTACAAGTATACATATATGTACTTATATCTTTGTGTATAAGTATTTGTTTTTGTATTTTTTTTTCTTTTTTGAATAACTCTGCAACGACTTACAACGTAATCCTGTGTGAGATATATCTAAATGTGAAATGGAATTGAGCTTGTTTTTAAATTTTATTTTATTCTTTTAAATTTTTTCTTATTTTCGTATTAATAAAAAATTGTTTAAATAGAAAATGGAATAAATTTACAAAGAGAATTGCATTTAAATATTACTAAAAAGAATTTCTTTTCCTACTTTATATTTTTGTTTCTTTATTTTTTTATATTTTATGTGTAAAAATATATAAAAAAAACAGAATTCTCGTTAACAATAAATCTTCAAATAGATAATTCAAATATTTGCTTAAAAAAATCTATTAAAAACTATTGCTCATCAAACTGTAAGAAGTAATTTTTCTTCTTCCTAACTATTAAACTGTTATGGCAACATCGATCTATTAAACTTAAAAATTTTAAAATAATTTTTTATATTATTTTCATCGCAATTAATAAAAAACTCCTTATTATCTTAAATATTCTATTTTTTTTATAAAATTAAATACTCCAGATATTATATACAGATTATTTGTTAAGAGTAGATATGTATCTATAAGGGCAAAGGATATCAAAAAAAAAAAAACAATATGACAACAAAAAGTTGCCTAAAAGTATGCAAATACCTTGAGACCTAAATATGCAGCTCAAGTGACTTACAATTTTGCAATAGACCACGTCATAAATTTAACTTTCTTTTGCAATAGCGTATTTTAATATAATTGTTACTGACACTATCTTAGAACACCTTAGTAGAAAAGTAATGTTCTAACAGCAGACTACTTTTAACAAAATCTGTGTTTTTTTTTATATCATTGATGCAAGAAGAATTTAAAAAAAAAAAGATTTATTTGACACATATTTTGGCAGTTCGCACCACAGATATTTTTTTTAAGTGTAGAAATACTTTGCCCGCAATATATATAAAATATATTTTTATATCTTTATATATAATATCCTGGATATTTTGCTGTGTATTTTTTCGCAGTTCTAAGCCCATGTAAAATTATATAATTTATCTATGTATTATTTTATTATTTCCTAGTTATGGAGATAAGAAAGAGCTTAAATTTAAATCGATAAGCTCAAAACTTTATTGTAATAATTCAAAATTTAAATTGTTATATTAATTAAAATATATACTAATAAATACAAGCTTTCCTTCAAATGTGGTCAACATTATTTATAAAAATGTTTTGTTTAAACAAAGGCTTTTCAATTTACAATACAAAATGGTTGTTAACCTACGATAGAATCTTAAAACTTAGACTTATATTTTGCCAAAATCAATACAATAGATACTTATCTTAAAACAAAACCTTAAATGCCACCATTTTAAAATAATATCGGTTGTTGTTATTATTTTACATTTCATTTGCTACGCCGCGTCTAACCGCTATAGATTTATTTGCATATGTTGACATACAAACAATGACATAAGCAAATGTAAATGCAAAATTGTAGGAGTATGGAAATGAGAACGAAAAAGTCATACAACATATACATCAAACAACTTCTACACGCACACAAAAATATTCATTTTACTATCATTTATAAATGGCCTGATGTCAAAGAGATTTGTTTTGTATTTTTTTTTTAAATTAAATCATTTCACTCTACTCATCTATTAAAAATATTGAGAGTATGAAACCTTTCTTTGCCAAAATCAGTAGCTCTCGTGTGTTTTATTAGGGTGGCGCTGAAAAATGTGTATAAAATATTGTTGAATTTAAAAAAAACAACACATGTATAAAAAATATTTTACATAATTAAACAGTAATTTAACTTAATTATTATTTTTTAACTAAGTAACTCAAGCTTTAAACCTGACTTTTTAGGAAAAATATGGTAGTTTTATTAATATGCATTATCGTTTGAATCTAACTAAATATATGTATTTTCTTTAAAATAAAAAAGGAACCTCAAATACCCTACGAGTGCATCGAAAAATGTAATAAAACATTTGAACGACTTTTCATTATGTTACATATGTATATTTTAGGTTTTCTTTTTTTTTCTTTTTTGCTCGTAAAATAATATTTAAAAATTGTAAATTTTTGCTTCTTACCATTGAGAATTTAAAAAAAATAACAAATATAATTTTGACCATAAACCCATATTTAAATACAAATTAACTACGTATAACATGTTATTTTTTAAACAGGTATTCCCTCTAAGACCTAGACTTTGGTAAGCAATAAAGATTATAATAAAACTCATATAGATTTTTCGCAAAGGAAGATGTGTCATCTTTAAATATAAAAGAGAAAATATTTTGCAAGAAAACAACGTTCTCTGGCAAAAACGATTTGCAGTAATACTTTATAAGAGTTAATTATACAAATTAATAAAAAGGCCGATTTGATATAATGAAAGGGCATTTTTTTCAATTTAAATATACATCGATTTTGTTGAAAGGATCAGACGTGAAAAAATTTAAAGTTATATTTTCATTAACAACCTAATGCAGTTGTCGTTTTTCCTGTAGCTGCTTATTATTAAGTCAACAAATATGTTTACTTATTTGAATGATGTTGTTTGACAAAATAGCACAAAAAGAATTTTTATGTAAAACTATTCATGTAATTTTGTGACTAAACAATTTTTATATATAAAATTACTAATTGAAGAATATATTTAGCAAAACATATACCATCCACCTAATTAATAAACAAAAGTCAAATGAAAAAAAAAATGTATAATGTAAATTAGATAATTGTAAAAATTAT
>NDXZ01007742.1:0-19118 GCA_003055125.1 Paykullia maculata | reverse complement strand
TTTGTTAGCAAACATTATAAAATTTTTACCTAAAATTTGCAAAAACTATGCTTAATAATCAACTAATTTGCATCTAAATTGTTAATATTATAATTGACATTTTTTCTTTGAATTTAAATTTCGAACATTAAATATATTTAAATGTCGGAACATGTTGTTTTTCTATGTAAGCATAATTTTCAAAAACCAAATAAAATTATTATTATAAATTATGATAACAAAAAAATAAAATAAAATAAATTAATGCTTTCGTGCTTAGAGATTGTCATGATATTAGTTGCTAAAACTGCTGCCACTGTTCAGTTACACTGCAAAAGGATTTAACTTGTAAATTAAAAATACCTTTGTGGAAATCTGTCATTAATTTTTTTTTTTTGTACTTTAAATATTTTTGGGTCATAAATATTTTAGTTTATTTTCAATCATTTGTCAGAAATCCATTTTTTATTGGACCTTAAGAAAATCCTTTTGCCTTAGGCATTTTGAACGTCTGCTGCCGGGAGGGATAAGTTGATTTTGCTTGCCTTAAATTAGTCCTTAATGTGGTCATATAACTACCAAAGCATCGCCTTTGAAATAAAACTAACGATTAAAAAATAATACTTTAACGTTTTTACTTTTAACGCTACTTTATATATAATAAAAAATTTCAAATATTCCTTTAAGTGCATAAACAACAACTATTACGGCATAGAAAATTAATAGTGATACATCATCATGCAGTTGAAAAAACACGAATATATTTCTAAAGCAGTATCAGTATCAGACAACAACAACACTTAGACAAAGAGGGGTACTGGTAAAATTGAAATTAGGGCATTAAATTACATCTACTACTGTTGGTAATATATTTACAACATGATTAATTGCAAAACAGATTTTTGTTTAGTTGACAAATTATAGCGCAACTCACTTGCCGTGCATTTTCAAATATTTATGTGGAAAACTGTCACCAAAAAAAACTGTTTAATATATGAATACGAAACTCCAAACAAATAGCAAATAAGTGCTTTTAAATTTTAAATAGAAATAAATTGTGTTATCTGTAAACTACTAAAGCGATGGTCAAAGGTTAGCGCCACGTTAATATAGAATTTATATAACTTAGGGCGGTTTTCACAACTTATCGATAGTTAAAGTTGGGATGTTATCGGACAGATAAAGAGCTAATATGCTAAAGTAAGAGTTTAATTTTAACGTAGGGTTTGCTAAATTACGGTTGTTATTACCAGATCAAGGTTCCACTATTTTTTTCAATTCTTCCAGCTTGCCACTTTGTATGTAAAATGTTGTAGTCGGTGGTAAACAGAAACCAATATTGCCCTAATTTATAAATGATAAAATTTATTTTAAATGAAAGTTGTGATATTGCTATTTTAGCTAAAGTTACCTTTTAGTTATAACGCACTTTATAGTTAAGCGTGATGTTTATGGGATAAACAACAACATGTAAAAAACCACAAACACTAGAGTGATAATAAAAATTACAAGTAGTTGTAATGACAGTAATAATAAAAGTAAGTTTCTTTTAAAAAATTATAAATTTATTTCCAAATAACAAATTTCTGAACAAATATGTATTTCTAAAAAGATATTCTCATTAATTTACTCACACAATCACCTAGTCCATGAAAATTTTTTAATTACATTTTGCTGCATCTGCAGTTTAATTTTTTGCGCTGTCATCTATGCTGTGAATTGGTCACATATGTGTGTTAAAGTTTATACAATTTTCTTTTTCGTTTACAATAGAAATCTAATGGTACTGCAATGCAAGCTGTGCATGTGTGTGTCTTTGTGTTTGTTGATTTTTCTTAAGTTACATGGAATATTATTTACTTTTGACCTATAGTTTTGTATTCTTTTCAGTAGAATTGGAAAAAGTTGATGGTGCTTTTGTAAAAGTAACAACATTTTTCATTACATTTACGTTTGTCTAATGCAGCTGCAATTTTTCTAACAAATACAAATTTACACAAAGACTTCTAATATACAGATGTATAACGTCATCTACATACATACAAAGATGCATGTTTGTTTGTGTTTTCAAGTTTTAACATGTTCATTTCGGGTAATTTTTCATTTTGTAGTGACATGCAATATACATGTAAGTATGTATAAGTATATTAACATACCTAGATATGAATGTATGTTCGTTTATGATGGTGTGAGTATGTGAAACGTAATATTTGGACTAATACGAGGGTCGGCGTTGTTTGTAGTTAAGCCGAGTAATGAAAAAAGAAAACAAACTACAAATATATTAAATTATTTTTATTAATATTTATTTTTGTCAAGTTTTTTTTAAAAATATTTTATATATAAATTTTTAAGCAATCATCGTTACAGAATACACATAAGAATATCTCTGTGTTAACATTTGAAAATTTCTGTGTTTATAAGACAATTGGAAACATAAAGATTTATTGTCTGTAATCCTAAAAGAAAATAACAATTACCAAGAAGAATTAAAAAACTTTAAAGCAAATTCAGATATATACTTATATCCATGAGTGTAGTTAGCACCTTACTAGTATGAGTATTTACCAAAAGAATATTATTATTATGTTTTTTAATTAAATTGAACTCTTAGCAAACCTGGAAATTAAAATGTTGTGTTTTTAATTCGAAATTTAATTCAAGCAAATATTTTTTTGTCACGTATCATATTAGTATTGAAAGCTCTAAATATGTCATATGTGTCCCTGCCATAGTATCGATATTGTTGTAACAACAACTTTATATATAAAAAAATACCTAAAAATATAAAAAATTTCAAAATAAAAAAAATTCGAAAGACGAAAAATACTAAAACAAGAAATATTGCAATATAAAAAAAATCACCAAATTTTAAATAAATTTGAACATGGAAAAATTGCTGCGATACATGAAAATCTCTTAAGAACACAAATGTCATATTATTAAAATCAAAGTCTCTTCATACTTAAAATTTGTTTAAAAGTTCTCACTACAACATTAAAAATCAATGAATTTCAAAAATCACTTGTTTTTGTAATTTCACGTTTTTCTAAAATTTAAAAAATTTTCAGTTTTTGTACGTTTATTGGCACATTTTTAATGTTGCTTTTTTTTGTTTTTTTTTTTAATTCAGCATCGTTTTTAATTTAAATATTTTTTCTTAAAGCCTTTTTTGTTTAAAAAACCTAACAAAAAATTGCATTGCTTTGTAGAAGGTTAAAATGATAAAAATACAGTAGTTGCACTACTTACATATTGGAATTTTCAGCCATTACTTCAACGAGGCCATGTCATTGAAGGAAATTACTCGCTCCCAAGCTCCCACCACGCTCGCTTACAAATAAAGACTTAAAAAAGTCCTTTCCACCCTCGCTTACAAATAGGGATTTTGTCAAGTTATTACTTTAATGTCATTGAGTAACTACTTACTAATAATGAATAAAGCAGCATTTTTAATTACAAATCAGGTATTAATTAGATCAATTATTTTGTATACAATTCTATTGTATTACTACTTGCTTAAAATATATAGAATATCCAGTTGATTGTATGATATATATTATATGCTGATTTCTGCTTAAAAATCTGTGGCTTGTTACTACTGTAAGTTACGTTTTATATAAACACTTTAAAAGACCCCTTAGATTCGACTTACAAAACGTCATGAAAATCATAAACAAATGTCAGAACTGCTTATACCCTAAGTATGTTTAACTAAATGAGAGTTATAACAATAAATTTCTGTAACTCCTAACAACGTTTGTAACCAAAGTGTATGTAGCTTTTGTTTCTTATAGATAAATAAGTTATTACGCTTAAGGTTATAAACTTGTCATTAGAAAACTAATTCTTTGTAACCCCGGGTCTCCACGTAGCAATATTTATTGCCGCAAACGTCAAAATTGATTGCGTCCATAAAAATTGTAACGTGTAGACTGCGATATGTGACAACTCATTGCGCAATGGTTGCTCTGCTGATTGCTTGAGCAATTATTGCTAGCAATAAGCTGTCAAATCAGGTGTTCTTACAAAACACACAAAGAAAATGAAGTGTTAATTAATGATACTTAAAAAAGATTTTATTTGTATCAACGGCATCCATTATTAGATTAAAGAAAAAAGCATGGGAAAAAGTTCCTATGAATATGGGGAAATGTTACGATGTAGTATTTATAGTTCAATTATTTTAAAAACATAAAACTAAAAAAAAAATTCCATACATCTTCGCACGTTAAAAATTTTGTATTTGTGACAAAGCAATTTGACGGTTTCTCCACCTAAAGCAATCATCAATCATTGTGCAGTTATTCTGCCGACGTTTTTGCTTGTGTTTAGCAATAAAAATTGCTACGTGTAGCCGTAGTGTAATGCAGACGGTTATGTATGTTATTGAGTTAGAGCGAGTCATAACTGGGTAGTTTTGGAAATTTGTATTTACGTACTTTGCAGTTAAGAGTTTTTTTTTGTTCTATGTTTAAGCGATTATTTTATAATTTGAAAATTTTATACCTTTCACACATGTAGTAAGGGTAAGTATAGGTTTATCATTTCGTTTGTAAATTCTTTAATATTCATTTGCGACCCTATAAAGTAATATATTCTGGATCCTTATAGATAGGGAAAACAATTAAGACATTTCCGTTTGTCCGTCTGTCCGTGTGTATGTTGAAATTAAGTTAACGTAGCTCACCTAGGGTTATATATGGGATCAAATTTATTTACAGCCTTGAGATGTATTTGAAAAAATATATATTTACCACCCATATTGAAGGGTATATAAGATTTGGCCCAGATAAATATAGCGCTGTTACTTGTTTTTGTTATTATTGGCGTTATTATTTTTTTCTTCAAATATGCCTTTATTTTAATATGTAGTTTCTTATAAGCTGGCGTATTTTTCTTTTATCTTTGTGCATTTTTTTAGTTTCTTTCCAAGAACAAAATTAACAAAAGTATAAAGAAAATAATGAAAAGCTTTATTTCTTTAGTGAATGTGTTATTATTATTATAATTTTTTATTACATTATATTTGTAAAACAAACATAACAACCTGATTTTTTTATTTGAATATTCCTTAGATTTGAACTTCTAAAATACTAAATAACAAAGAATATAATTTAGCAATAAATAAATGCATTTAATAATTGCCTGTTCAAATATTATTTATGTACGTATTTAAGTAAATTCGATTTATTACCAACTCAAAGTTTAACAAATAGCAACTTGAATCGATATAGAACTCTGTCAAATTACGATCCTCTCATATATTTTACCACCTTAAATTGTGGCACACTCTTATGATACATTAATTTTCTTATTGTACGCATTATATTGTGTTTCATTTTCATATACATTTATTTATTTTAAGTTATTAACGTTGCCATACATAAACATATATAAAATAAAAGATAAAAACATAAGCAATTATTTTAATTCATATCATCAAAACCATTAAAACAGACAAACCCAACCCGACAAAGAATACAACACATACGTACATATGTTTGTATGTGTGTGTGTCTACACGTTTATAAACATAATATAAGGATGTATATTAGTATAAGTATTTTTGAGATACAATGCCCAAAACATAAGCATGATATAGTGATACTTAATAATAATATTATAAACACATTTATATACGCATCCATGTATAACATATGTATGTATGTATGTATGGATATACATATTTAGGTGATAAAGGTTAAGAATCAGGTAAATTTATGTAATTCTCTGCATAACATTGCTTAATAAAAAAGCCATAAAAATGCAAACGAAAAAAAAAATATTTTATAATAAATAATAATATGTTGTATGTTTAAAATAAATCATTTAATGGCCCTGAACAATTCGTACACAAAACATTTATTTACGATAATAAATGTTTTCGTTATGATGCGAAAAAGTATAAAAATAAAAGAAAAAGCATTTTATTGAAGGAATATAAATTTCAAGGTAAATTTAATATATGAAATATAAACCAAATGTACTCGTATATTAGAAAATGTGAAATGATATAGATTTAAAAGTGAATAGACAATAAATAAATAAAAAATATTTTTATTATGAGTCCTCTAATGAATGACAAAATTGATATTTTTTATTGTATTTTTTTACACGCATAAAAATTTTATTAATTCTGTTTCTGCTATGGGAACACTGTGACAAAAACGCTGGATAAACAGGTAACCTAAACGACTATGGGGATAGGCAAGCACTGATGGTTGTTAACCCCACTAGAGATCAAAATCATGCTTATGAAAAAACATTTAATAAAAAGGACCTGATTTCATAGCACCTGGATTAATTGTTTTAGTTTTTTCCTTTGCATTTTAATTATTTACAGTTTTCGTTAACAATTTTTTTTAAAGCCTAACTTTTTCTCTAGATATAACGTATTTTGAAATTTTTTAATAAACAGTTTTTATCCTTCTATTTTAAGCAATTTTTTAAAAAATAAAATCAAAACCAAAAACTTTCAAAGATTTGGGAACTAAACTATTTGAAACTTTGAATAAGTAAATTTTCAAAGTCCTTATATAAACAATATTTACAATTCATTTTTTTCTATCATTCCAAATTTTTTTTTAATAAAAAATACTTATTAAAACATCTAGCATGATGTGTTTCGTATCAATAAGTTTATCTAATACCAAAATTCATAACCTGTTTATTTTGTATCTAAAACCACTTTGCAATATTTTTTAATTAAACCGATTTTAATGTTGAAATTCAATACGGTAATGTGTATTGAATATATTTGACATTTTAAATGTTTATTTATTGGTGTTATCAGATACACACACACAAAAATAATAAAATTAATGAATATCATATGGCAAATGTGGCTCAATATTATGTCAGATATGTGGTTGAATGTTTCAGCAATTTCTTTTCGAATTATTTTATTTTTCAAACAAAATTATTTACATATAAGAGTAAAATAGTATTCATAAAAATACATGTAAATATATAAAATTAAGTAGATTTTATATGCAGTATTTCTTTAATTAAGTTTTTAATGTGCACTGTACAACAGCCATTTTCAAGTTTGCAAAAATCGTTACACACTTGAAGAAACAACTTAAATATTCAAACTCAGATTTATAAAGCAAAATATTTTTTTTTCAAACGCAACTTCTACTGTATAGCTTTTACTATGTATTGTTTTACAGTAAGTTTCAAAAAGTCAATTTGTTTTTTTTTATATATGGTATATTATGGTTGAACTTCAAATACGTAAAGAAGCCATTATTAGTACAATAAAATATTTAAAAAATTATTTAAAATACAAGTTATTACTTGTATTCAACAGTACAACCGATATTATTTTGCAGGGATGTTGGGATTAAAATTTTATTAATTGTCACTTAATTTAAACCAAATATAATTAAATGTAATTGAAAAAGTTCTCAAGGATTTATATTTGAATATATATATTATCACTTATTCCTGCATATGATGCTGAAATTGCCATTAATTTTTTCTGAACAACCTTCGCATAAACCTAAGTTTATATTATTTTGCCCTAAATGAATTTTTATGTTAAAATTATAGCATTTTCATAATCATAACTGATTTTTTTTTTAATATCTTGAACTGTTTATCAATAAGTTCTAAATGAGATTTTAATAATTATAATTTTCAAAAATAAAAATTTTATTGAAAGAAGTCTGATTTTAATTTTTAAAATCATGGGTTTTGTTTATAAAACTCTAAACTAGACTTTTTTCTTGTGTTTCTGGGAACGCTGTCATTAACTTCAGAGAGCATTGTTAGTGGCATCACTAAAATATTAGCATTGTGATAAGTATTATAATTAGCACTGACAGCAGCATCAATATTGGCATTAGCATTACCATTACCATTGGAATTAGCATAAAAGTTAATATTAACATAAATATTGTTATTCGAGTTATCAGCATAGTGCTGCTGCTCTGATCAACTTTTTCATTGACATACACTTTGCATTAGCATTGACATAAGGTTTGAATTTAGCATTGGTATTACTTTAGGTTTAGCATTAGTCTTATTTTTATAAGTATAAGTAGCACTAGTAATTGTGAATAATGATTATGCAAAGTACCATGTGTGGGCGTTTGTCATGAAACCCTTTTTCAAACACTTAAGAATTTAATAAATATTTTAACGAATTGCTAATAACTTTAACTGCACTTAACAATACAGAGTTTTGTTAGTCTATACAGTTAATCCATTAATTTTAAAAAGAGCTTCAAAACAATTTTTAACATTTAAAGATATACCCGCCAAAATTAAATTAAATATATAAAATTGTTTTAACATACAGAACAATGCTTAAAAACTAACACGGCTTATTGCATTAAGTCCTCCCCTTAATTCCGATAACAAGTTTGTGATCAACTAAATCTCATGTTCATGTCTTTTAAATTTAGAAATAAAATTAGTGTCATATATATAAAATTGTTTAAAATATCTCTTATATATTAAAATGTGATTAATTACTGTCTCATATGTTGGGCGATTTGTTTCGTACTGTAAGTAGTTATTGAAAATTACAAGATATTGAATTAAGAAAAAAATCCAAAACAAAAGACGTGATTGTTAAATACTTATCTGTTTTGTTTTCTTTTTTACAGCTTTTATATTACATAATAGAAATTTAAGCTGCCAATAATATTGTAATAAAAATTACGTTGAAAATCAAGTGCATACTTAAACACACACACACAGACATCAGTATATAACTTTATACAACAACAACAAAAAACATCCTTGTCGTTTGAATAAAAATGAGAAAATTAAATGGTAAAATAGATACAACTTTTAAATTGATTTCTCATGTTCAAACAATTAGTTGGCAATGAATCACAAGGAAAAAACATTGTAAAACTTAAGAAGAATTGTCTGCAAATATGGCCGTATAGCACCCAACAAATAAAACGAACTTAAGGACCTTGGCAATAGATGTTCAATCTATGAATAATTGCTAAGTTTGAGTATGAGACTTTTGGATTTAGCTGAAACGAAGCCAAATCAAACGTTAAAGAAAAATCAATCTTTTGACATTTTGGCAGCTGCAAGTATTCAGGGCACAAACAACAAATGAATTTAATTTAAGAACGACAAATTTTAATTTTCACAAACTTAAGTTTGATTATTGTTGTTGGCATATGGCCATGATTGTACAAGGTTTAACATTTGTTTGTAAATATTCCTGTACAATTTCGTTATTTAAATCTCTTTTGACCACCCTGTGGAAAGTAACAGTCAATTGTTTCAGGGCGTTAGTCTTGCGGTTTTTAAGAAAAGGATCTATCAATTGGTTGCTTCAAATTGGACAACAAATTTGAGGAAGTTGTGTAACATCAACCTTAAGTAATTTTGTACAAAACTCTGTTACAAAGTAGTCGATACGTTTTGGCCATTTTGTACTGATCCTTCTTTCAAGACAATAACAGTCCTTTACATACATAATCTTAGGCGTTAAAATTGGTAAGTCGTATAATGTACAAATTTGACTGTATATAACTGCCATGATAAAAAATGAAATGATATATTAAAAAAAATTATTTTTATGCAATATAAGCCGTTATAATAAATAGGAATGGTAAATTTTTACCTAATTTTGCATAAGTTATATAAAAAAATATTTTTGGTTTCAATAAATATCTCTGGAAAAATGTAAATGTAATTAAAATAATTTTTTTCTGAAAATATAACATTTTTGATGGGGCGTTGTATTTTTTCGAAGTAGAATATAAACTTTTATCAGCAAAATTTTCATCGTTGCCGTTTCAACAATTAGAAGTTTTGCATTTCCCATAAATTTTAATTGCAAACAATAAATTCAATAATCGTATCCATTTTTGTAAAAATTTGAAAACAGAAAATAAAAGGAATTTTTTATCCGACTAATTTTAAAGTAATATCAGTCGCTTGAGATTTAATAATTTTATTAATTTTGTATATTGAGCCGACCAACATTATTATTCAGTCACCTGAATAGAAACGAAATACCATTTCATTCCTTAGATCGTTATTGGTACACTGTTGGTCGTAAAAATGGCGGTTGACAAAATACAGGATTCTTATTACCCAAAAGGGGTTAAACTTGAGACGTAGCGTGGTCGGTACGACATTAAATGCGTCGGCCGGAGTTGACTTAAGAAGTAACGTCGTTACAACTTATCTGTGTTGCTTGAGTTATATTATTATTAAATTAGCTATTAAAATAAAGCCTACAGGGTAATTATAAATATAAACAATCGAAAAAGCAAAAAAATAAACTTTTATCTTAAATAATTACAATGAAAACGTTAATTATATTTGTCTTTTCCGTTACATTAATTCCTGCTTATATACACATATCAAAATACAAATGACTGTTGTACAAAAAATATAATGATTCTTTAACATAAATAGACCTCCAAAGAAAATTGACTAGAAAATTTCATATCAAATATCACAATTAATTTTTAGATAAATTGTCCTCTATTAACTAAATACAAATGCTAAAAAGGCTTTGGAGAATAATAATTACCCTTTACTAGTTACGTAGTAATTGTAGCATATTTATGGTTTCAATTATAGCAATCAATTATATATAAACTTTGCGTTTATATTTTATACCAAATATTATTGTTATAAATTAATTTGTTGCAAATAAGATGACTATAAAGAATATTTCACAAAAAATAACTCTTAACATACTTTCGATAAAAACTTTAGTTTATAAATTTGTCAATATAAAAGTTTGTTACGATTGCAAACATGATTTTGAAAATAAACTTAAAAAAGTACAAATTAGTTTTAATTTTTAAAATGAATTGTGAATAAAACACATGGAAAAATATTCAATCAATAACAAAATAATATATATATGATGACTTCAAGGTTATTTTGTGCATCTATCCCTCTTTAAAAAAAGTATGGCCTGAACAAAGAAAACAATTGTATTGATAATGATAATCTTTAACTTATTTGTTAAGATTTAATTTTTTGTTAGAAGTTGCATACAATAATATTAAAATCATTTATTAAAAATGTTGCTTTTTATTTTCGTATAAAACTTTACTTCTTCTAGGGGTCTACCCTGTCTAAACCGCTAAAAGTTTTACTATCTTTTTAATCGATTTTTTTCTTCGAACCAATTAATTCACTTTTGGCCCAGGTGGTTTTAAACTAAATTAAATTTAATAATTTTAAAATTTGCAGGCATGTTCGGGAAAAGTGGTACGCTACGGATGAAATAACATTGCATGTTATTATTTCTAAGCATCCTCTAGAATTCTATGAAAAGCTGAAAAAAAATAGCAGCGATCACTACAAATTGAGCACCTATGTTGAAATTTAAGAAAACCAAGAAATCATATCTGCAAAAGCTATCACAGTAAGAAAGATAATAGGAGAATATGTAAATGTCCTTCTCTCGATCTTGCATATTCTTACACCCGCCGCCTTCTCATTCTCTCGCATAAAAAATCTTAAAATTTTATAAAAATTAACTGCTTTATAAAAAAAACTTGTTGAATTTCTGAAAAAAGCCCAAATGTGACTATAATGGTTGTCTAGTTGAATTTTGTATATCTATAGCTTCCAAATCTTAAATGAAAATGATTTTTTATATAACTCAGTTTTATAACTTTTCGTTTTAATTTGAACTATAATTAATGGAAAAATGTTACGCAACCAACTGAACTACATTTAGGTACTTAAATTTAGATCTTTAAATTTACTTAAAGATTTCATTGCCGTTTTATTTTTATACATTCATTAATGTGGTCTCTAGATTTTATTGTTAATCAATTATGTAATAAAAATTACTCACATTAAGCTAAATTAATGCTGATATTAAAATTTTAATTGCCAAAAGAAAAGCAATTTTTACGAATGCTTTTACATTCATCACTCCCTTTTGAATATGGACAAAGAAACCAAAAAAAAAACAAATAAATTGACATTCGTGCCATTAAATCCATATTTGTAAATGGTCTGTACACATAACAACACTGTCAGTTTTATGTACAAATGGCTTTTCTTTTTTTGTTTGTTTGTGTTTTGTATGGAATTTTATCAATATACATATCTGTGTATCTGGGGAACATTTTCATTTATTTAATCAACAGCAATTTTTAATGACAACAGCACAAATAATTCAGTTAAACATCAAAAAATCATCATGCTCCCACTTCATTTTAATTTCTTTTTTTTCAAACATTCTAGTCAGGGATGGATCGATGAAACTCGAAGGTCAGGAGCTAGGTTTCACCACCTAAATACGAAGTCTCAGTTTGAGGTTAGTAAAATTTATATGAGAAAATTATTTTAAGCATATAGTTGTTATAATAAAAACTTATTTTGTTAAAAAAATATTTTAGAAATTCCGCAATTAGTCTTTTGATCATATGTAAGTTTGAAACTAGGGATATGTGAGTTTGAAATTAGGGGTTTCAATCGTTCATACTATTTGTTAAATGCGACTTACCAAGCAAGACTGTTATTAATGCTTAATATTTCATTATGATAACCGAACTATTTTTTCTAAGATAAGATGTATTTATATAACAATAAGTCTATATTCAGTCATTTATAAATTTATAAATTAAACTTATCTTAACGTAAATTAATTTTCAGTGATGCAAAATTCGTTATTAATTTGTATAAGAAAATATCTTAGCGTTTATTCTTTACGCTTTATATCTGCTTATAATACACATCATACGTACTGTAAACAGGGACACATTATCCTTAAATTTAATTATATTAATATGTGCTATGCGGCTAAACATTTATTCCCCGATGATATGTGTTTATCGCAAACAAGCAAAATAATATAGAGTCTTTATCAAACAGGGGTTGAAATTATGAAAATTTTATATGTTACAATCGTTTAACAATTTTATAATTATTGTCAAATTTATTACTTAAAAACACTTTGACTTGATATAACTAAAGTTTTAATTAAATACTTTCGAATTCAAGTTTTAGAAATATGTATTAAACCCCTTTATTTATCACAAATTTTAAATTTGAAAGGCATTTAAAATAAAATGTTAAAATGCTGTTTGCGAAGAAATATTCAATTATAAGTCATATTGTGGTTTATGTGGCGTATGTGGAATATTCAAAGAAAATAATTATAAATTAATCATATGTTTAAAACTTAAATAAAAAATGATTATTAAAAAAATAATAATATTTGTTGAACTTCTTTAGTCATGAAATAAAATACTTAGGGCCCCTTTGATTATTGCAACCAAATTTGTTTTCCACAGAAATATTTTCAGCGCTAATAGCTTTTCTCTTAACCATTATAGTATAAATCTGGTGATGTGGGCGTTGTGTTTCAAATGAATCCTTGTTGATATTACTCTCCATATCGAATGGTTCATGTGAACATTTAAAATATGTTAACAATGCGTCTGCTCTATTGAGTGGTCATCAGCTACGAGGACAAAACCATCGCCAATAAGATTATTTTTTAAACACTTATTTCTACTTAATTTGTGTGTTAAAATCAGCTCCCGATAGAATTGATTTTGTTAATTACTCACAAAAATTTTATTTTAAGCTTTAAAGAAGATTTAAAATAACTAAATTTTATTATATACTCATAAAAGATTAAAATATTTGTGTTTTAATCAAAGGTTTAAATTTATATTTTTCTCTTCTTTTTATTATAACAATTTGTATTCATTAAAATATCAAAACAAATTAGTTTACGTTATTTTAATGGCAGGTAACAGGCTTTTAAAACTGCTTATTATTATGTTAGATTAATTCGCCGTCTGATTATTAACCATTATTTGGATCCCTTATGCTACATACAAACCTAAATCAACACATGTTTGTGAAATCTAGTATGAATCATATTAAAATTATTCACTTAAAAAGTTAATATTCATTAAGCTAAGTTACCTGGAAATTTAATCATAAACAAACAAAATAAAATGAGATGCAGACAACATATCCTTTGAACATACTAATATACACATAAGTGACCAAAACATACAAAGCCCAACCCAACTCAAGATATCCAACCTCAAAGATCGTTAAATGAAAGAACACAATACCTCATTATAAGACATTAAGGTAACAGGGGATACATTTGACAGACAGAGGAGTTGCAAATGAAACTAAATGAGTAAACCTAACGAAACGGAAACAGCAACTACTACAACAATAACAACAGCAAACTTACAAAACTTTCACAACACACTAAAACAAAATACCTACAATGCTTATATGTGTATGTATGTATGTATGTGTATGTTAGTGTGTGCGACGTTAACAAGAAACAAAGAAACAGCACCAGAAGAAGTAATTATAACGCAAAATGCATTATTTGAGGTGCGATCTTTAATAGTTACCAACGCTAACAACCTAAGGCCTGCAAACATAAATGTGTAAGTTAAAATGTGATTGTGTATGTAAATTTCTATGTATATATGTATGTATATGAAATTAAATCTTTAAAATCTGTTTGCATACGAATGTATGTATTTTGTGGTAAATTTTACAGCATCATGATGTTATGGGTTATTTATAGAAATACGAGCTTAGAAAACACACACATTCTATATATGCATATGAATAAGTGTTTGTGTGTGTTTGTATGTATAAGAGCAAGTGTTTGTTTACACAATTTGTGGTTTTCTACGTCAAAATTTTACCCCACATTTAAACCATTTTCCTTATATTGTAGACTTTAAATTGTTCTTTCAGAATTGGTATTTTATTTTTAATGACAGATAAACTAATTTGTTATAGTATTTTAAACAAAATTAAAATTATCTTACATAATTTTTTTGTTTGGTATCCTTTTTAGATTTAAAAGGATTTTTTACTACAGCTTTATATATATTTTCCATATTTCGGGGGCCTTTTGTTTTGGTATCCAAAAAAAATTCCAGCTGACTTTTTCACGACTTTAGTAGTCGGATTTGGTGACAAATATTTTTAATTTCAGTCATTTCGGTCAGTTTTCATCCATTTTCGATGTGTTTACCGACCACATAGGGGTCGATAGTTATATGTTTTTGAGGTAATACATAAACTTTTATCAGTCAGGTTTTCAGCGTTGCCGTTTTAGCGATTAGAAGTTCTGCATTTTCCATAAATTTTAATTGCAAATAATTATTTAATAATCACATCCATTTTTGTAAAGATTTGCAAAAAAAAAAATAAAAGGAAGGTCTTAACCGACCAGCCTTAGAGTTGCTTGAGTCGCTTATTTTATTATTTATATTTAGCCGACTAACACTATAATAAATTCAGTCACGTAAATGGAAAGAAAATATAATTTCATTCCTCTGGTCGTTGTTGTTACACTGTTAGTCGTAGAAGTGGCGGTCGGCAAAGCACAGGTATCCTATTCCCCAAAATGGTTTAAATTTGAGTCGTAGCGTGGTCGGTTCGATGTCAAATGCGTCGGTCGGAGTCAACTTAAGACCTCGCTACGACCAATCTGTGTTACTTGGATAGAATTATTAGGTATCTCAGATTAAAACATATATTATATGTTACAAATAGAAATGTATTGAAAAAGACTATACTTATTGTAAATGAACTTTATTTAACTTACTTAGCGTATTGTGTCTAAAGCAATTTATATGAACAAAGATTAGGGATGAGATCGTGAGTATTCTGCACACCTTCTTTGAGCGCTTACGCACGACTGGTTTTTGTTGCATACACTTAGGCCCTTCAGAGCACCAGCATCCACTTTGTAATACTATGTTACAAATAATATTTGCTTTATTCTAAACAGGCGATTTAATATCTAAAACTCTAGCAAAATAAAATGATTTTATTTTCGACAAGTTTGGTTATAAACTAATAGATCTGTACGAAGATTGCAATATGAAATTATTTTTTAGCTTAATGTAGGAAATGTTTTAAATTTTAAGAGAAAAAACCTCTAGCAAGATAGTATTGAATAATAATGTCTCGTGCTAATCACACAAGCGGTAGCCATCTCTAATATATACTATATAAAGATTTATGAGTGTGTACGACAAATGTTGTAGTTTGCACTTAAATTATGGTCACTAAATATAAGTGCTATTCCTGTTGTTGACATCATGGTCTGAATGGAGTATCCTTTGTATAACATTATCATATATCCTTCCATTATGCCTGTGACATTGTAGTTGTCATATGTAGACTATATCTTAATGCAGTTGTTGTTGTTGTAGTTTTAGTTGTGGTAATAGCGACTGTAGCCAAGTAGTGTTGTTTCTGTCACCACCACTACCACCACAATTTTTGTGTAGTAGTGTCATCATCAACAATGTCATTATCATTAAACGTTTGTTGTTATTCTTGTCTTTCATAATTTTTTCTTTTTTAATTATATTTTTATCATGCATTGTTGAATTTGTTGTTATTGCTCTTGTTTAACTCTTTAACATATGAGCTTGTATCTGCACATTTTCTTTACCAAAGTGACCCAGGTTATTATACTTTAGGTTATTGCATAAATTTATATATGTTTGTTCATACCAACATATGTATGCATGTAGGTATGTATGTAACAATATGCACAAAAAGACAAACATAGTGTGATAAGTGTCAACTTCTCTCTGTGTGCGTGCAAGTGTATATGTGTTGGTTGGTTTGTTTGCATTTGTGTATTTTATCATTATTAGTTTATGGTTAAAACTGTAAGCATTTAATTAATTAGTTTGATGTTTTTCTTTGCTTCTATAATAATTTTTAATATTTTCTCTCCTCTTAATTTTAATTCTTTACATTTCTTCTTATCTCCATTATTTTAAAGAATAAAGTAAACTAATTAAGGTGTAGCTTGTGGTTTTTGTACTGAGAATAGCAAATTAATTTAATAATTATTAATTACTTAAAACATTTAATTTAATGGGTACCTATAGCATATAAAAACAAAATTTTGGAAAACTAATTATTAAATTGACATTAGCATACAAACATATACATGTATGTACATATATGTACACAAAAAAACACATATGGACATGTATATGCGACTTAAAACTCTTTGGTTAAATAAATAAAAACGCAAAATTTCGACAATGATATTTATTTAAATTTCATTTTAAGGTACAATAATCTTTCCTGTAGGGGTTCGAATATACACATGCCATAACATATATAAAGGGAAAAGAGGAGGCCTGCGGTAGTCAGATAAGTCAGGTGATGTTTTCAATGAAAATGGGAGACATGGCAGAACATATTAAAAATTTAATGAATTTTGACAATAAACTGTTCCTTAAGGCAACAGACCTCAAAGTATTACACAGTGGTTGCAATACAATAATGATGGTCGGGTAAATGGAAAGCAAATGAAGTTTATGACTGAAGTTACCAAGACAGAGCTATACGCCAACCGTACTTGTGTTGTTGAATGTTTAAGGAGAAGGCAAAGGATTACAAGAATTTTGTGTAATCGAACACTCTGCCAACATTATTCATATATAAAGTAAGGTCTGCATACTTAACAAAATGGTGTGTTAAGCTGAAAACCCTCATTGAGCTGACTCAATGATATGTGTCTGGTTATAAGGTCTGTAAAGGAAAGAAACATGTTTGACAAGCTGCTCTAGGATTAGAAGTATGAAGGAAAAACTAAATCATGACCCTATATGCAATTGAAGATAACCTTTGATATTAGACAGTTGACTAATCTGTCACGAAACATATCATTAAAGTTATTGTTATCTGACATGGTTGATTTTTAAATCTAAGATATTAAGCAGTGTAGTTTCATAACTGCATAAAGAGATATGGGAACATGTTTTATGTTACTGTCTAGCCTTGTCAGCATACAGAATCAAGATCTTTGCAGTGCCCTTAATGAATTTGGTGGATATATAGGGTCTCCTGCTTCATTAGTTTATATTTGGTTTTAGTCAAATGCAAGTACGCACAAATGGTCTAGCCAGTAGTAGTTCTTAGCATCTTTTTTTAGTAAGAATAATTTAAGTGTAGTTTTGTTAAATGTAAGTAGTAATATAGGTTTTAAAGATGTAATAAAGGTTTGGGTGCTAGGCCACTTTATGCAGAGTTGACATGGCTGGAAAGGTAATTCTTCCTAAAATAGATGCACTCGAAAAAATTGTATTATTATTAAAATTTTTTATAAAACTTGGAATACCCTAAAAAAATACATTTTTTTAAACTTTACTGCATGCCCTAGAGCTAAACTCTTGTTACTTTTTTTAACCTTTTTAACATTTTAATGTCATGTTTATTCCGCTGTATACTTGACATAACATCCGATATAATGTGGAAATGCTTTTGCAAATATTTAACTTTATTAACAAGAGTAAGTTAAGGGTAAACGTTTATATACAAACAGAGTAAAATGTAGTGAAACTTGTAACTATGTGCACACAAGTAAATTTTATTTTTGTGGCATTTGATTTCAAATATTTTTTCTCTTTTTTTTGTTAATTTGTCTGCATAAAGGCAGTTAACAAATTTGTATGAAAAAACTAGTTTAGTTAAGTTTTTTGTATATTTTAATTTCTTGAATTTTTTCTAATGTGACTTAAAGTTGAATTTATTAATTCACTTTTAATTAAAAGAAATGTGCTTTCTTTATAAAACTTGACAAAGGCACATGGTAATTGCACATGTTTAAATTAATTGTGCCATATATAGCGATATTAATTAAATACTGCATCATATGTAGAATAAGTAAAAAAAATGTTATAAGTAAATAAAGCCCAAATGAATTTTGTCAATTTTTGCTTAAATACTTTAACCTATTTTAATACTAAGGTCATGCAAAATTTAAGCAAATTAAAATAATATCAAAATAACTGTGGATGTTTCTGCGGCAAATTTTTTAAACTTTTAAAAATATACTGATTGGACAAATATATGCACCTTATTTCAATTAGAGAAAAAAGCACATTTAAACTGATGACTTCCAACCAAAGAAAGGGAACTCCTTATTGCAAAAATGTTTAGAAACAACAAACACCTTTAAACCGTTACTGTAAGTCTAAGCATGCATATTAGATGTTCATTAAAAATAATTAACATCGATGACTTCCCGTTGGCTTTGCAATTTCAATAATTCGCCATCTCGTGCCAAAAAAAAATTCGTTTTTCTCAACTATGATTATTTTGAAAAAAATTGAAATTAAGAGATAGATAGAGAGAGAGAGAGAGAG